>PVJH01030474.1:0-24785 GCA_004026705.1 Nesogale talazaci
GTTGCTAGGAAACAATGCTAGGGAGAGGGGAGCAGTATTCTGTTCAGGGAAGTAATTTTTGGGAAATACTGAAGACAGATGCTTTGAAATTCAGCAGATCATTCCTCTTCTTGAGGGGCTGCCTGGCCCTGGACCCAGCCCAAACAATAACAATCCATACATCAATTGTATCAAGCATATTTGTACATATGTTGCCAACCTTATTTTCTAAACATTTACTTTCTGTTTAACCCTAGGTATCAGCTTCTCTTTTTGCCCTCCCTCCCCCCTTGTGGCCCCTTGATAAATTATAAATTATAATTATAAATTATAAATTATAAATTATAAATTATAAAATTACTGTCTTCTTCCCCCACAGTTGATCTTGTTCAATCCCCGCAGGGCAGGGAGTGGGGTGGTACTGGGGGAGAGTGGTGGGATCTGTTCCCCCTTCCTCTCCTTTTCTCCTCACCTTCCCCCTCCCCTCCCGGTATCGCTACTCCCATTTGTGATCTAGAGGGGTTTATTTGACCTGGATTCTAGGTGCAAGATACAATTCTTACCAAATACAAAGGGGAAATGAATTCACTTTCCCTGAAGGAAATATTCTAACATTATTATGTGAAAAGGAGCTGTGGTACATACATGTAAAGTCAGTGTAGGAGCATGTGCTCAGGAAGGAGGAATGCTGAAGAGAAACAGTTGAAATCCATATGAATGTGCCATAGCTTTAATAGAATAGTGTACTCTGCCCCCCACCAACTGCCTTGCCCCGCTAATATGTGTCAACTTGTTGAGTCATCATGCTCACTGGTTTTGCAGTGATATAGTGATATAATTTGGCAATTATATATGGATACATTCATCTCTCATGATGTGATCTGATGTAATCAACCAATTGATTTTAACATCATGAGGGCAGAATGCAATACCCTTATTCAGGGGAGCTTCCCTACAGTGTGATCTTTTATCTTACAAGTGACAAAGGGATAAAGAAGCAAACAGAGAGAGGGATTTACTACCAGCAAGAAAAAGAGCCAAGAAAGAGCAGAATTCTGTACTTCTTAGACCATAGATGCACTTTTCCCCTCCCAAGAAAAGGAGGAGGGGGAAGAAATGAGGGTGTGTTTTCTGTTCTGAAGGTGTGTTAGCCCAGAACATTTGTTCATGATCCCATGCACCCACTGACTGTCTGCTGCTGTTTGCATGTTGTGGACTGCTGTGTGTTCGAGGGAAGTTCCGCCTCCAGGAGTCTCCATGTCAGTCAGGTCACAGGATGGGCACAGCGCACGCCTCCCCTCATTTGTTCATGAAAGTGATGAGGGTTCTTAACACCACTGTTGAGTCTATGCTATTAAATATGATCGTATCTTGCTTTATTTTCATAAATATTTTAGTGCACTGGTACTATTTAGTACAGAATATTTTTTTCTTGCTTTCCTGTTCTAAAAACTGGGTGCATCCTATGGTCATGTGTGTCTTATGGTCTGAAAAATATGGTATCTCCTTTATATCTAGCATCCTTGTTCTAAAATCTCCTCGACTTAGCAGAAGACTAATGACAAGATACATGGAGATCGCAAAGGTCATCAGACCTCCAGATGTTCAAGGACACAGACCATTCCCAGAAGGAGTCAACAAAGCCTATCCTTTGAGCTGATGCGTGGGATTTGTACTTTTCACCTAAGATGTGAGGGAATAGATTTCTGTTTGTTAAAGTCATCCATCTTGGTACTTCTTCTCTAGTAATATTAGATAACTAAGACAATATGTTTAATTTGGACTCAAGAATAAGCCACCTTCAATTCACAAAAACCTTAGGAACACTTACCAGGTCTGAGAGGGTCTAAAATGTGAGCTCTGGAAATCCAGGTGTGTCTGATGTGATGCAGCTCGAGGACATAGGTATTGTAGCTCAGTCAGGTATTAAATAGATATCTGTGCAATGCACGAAGAATGACTTGGGAACAAAGGCTCGTCCCCCAAATGGGGAAGTGGTGGTATAGATGTCGGTTTCCTCCAATCGATCATTTCTCTTAAGTTGTAAGAATTCCAGGGGGTGGTCTCAAACTGCGAATCATGAGTTTGTTGCTTGCTTCCATAAAGAGTTGCCAAGGATTCTTATCTTACCAGGATCCATGATCAATGCTCAGGGAAGCAGTGGGCAAGAATTCAAATGAGGCGTTGCATTGGGTAAATTTATTCACAAGAATTCTCTCAAGCGTAGGAGAACAAGGATGTCTCTTAGGTGTGCCTGGCACAAGCCAGGGCACTTTCAATCACTTCCTATGCCTGTGAAAGTTGGCCATTGTCTAAGGAAGAAGGGAGAAGAATGGATACATTTGAATTATGCTGCTGGTGAAGAATATTGAAGTATCACAGACAGTCAAAATAATAAATAAGTCTGTCTTGGAAGAAGTACAGCCAGCTGCATTTTGCAGATGAGGACGGGAAGACCTCTTCTCATGCACTTTGGACATGTCGTCGGGAGAGACCCATCCCAGGAAAAGGACTTTATGCTTGGTAAAGCGGAGGGTCATCAAAAAAGAGAAAGAAGCTTGATGAGATGTGTTGACACGATGGCAGCAACTATGGGCCCCAACATCACTGTGACGCCGGTGCAGGACTGGGCTGCGTTTTGTTCTGTTGTGCATGTGTCAGAACTGATGCGATGGCCCATCACCACAACCATCTATTCCTGTAGTGATTCGCCAAATCTTTCAGGAATCCCCAGTTCTACAATGCCCTATTGGGTTGCCATGAATAGAAATATGATGCCAGTGAGTTGGGTGTTTTTCGTTTTTAATTATATAAAGTTGGTTTTCAGGGATGGTTAATACACAAGCCATTCTCTCAATGAGTTTTTGTGCCCACACATAGTCACTTAGTCCCATACATAGAGGTTAGGAGTGTGCTGAGATTTTATAGAATTAGATGATGTTGTCATCAGAGGCTCCAGGGACAGAAATGAAGTACATGGAGGAAACAGGGCTGAAAGGCAAGGAAAACATCACTTAGCTACCTACGTTTGTGGTCCCAACTGCTATTTCTTTCACAAATTGAGTCAGAACAAGTCCCAACTTTTCCCATTTCCTCTCTCCCCGCCCAGCCAGCTGACCGCATGGGAGAAGAGAGGTTGGGGCCAGGGTGAACTCCAGTCTGTCGTGACTGTAGTAGGTGCTCATCTTTACCCATGGTGGAAGCTCCAGGTGGAAGCTCCAGGTCTGTAAAGGAGGCTTGCACTCAGAAATGCATCTTCAGAGCAACACTCCTGTGCAAAGTTGCTGTGGTGTAGTGGTTGTGTGCTATATTGTGAACCACAAGGTCAGGAGTTTGGAGCTTTTAGCTGAAGGGAGAAGATGAGCCTATTAACTCTTGGAAAGATGTGCAACTCCAGAAAACCTCATGATGACAGTGAGGTATTTTTTTTGGGGTGGGGGGAGAGGGGAAGGATGCCACGCCAATCTTTCAGCTAGTCAGTCAGCTGCAAATAAATGTGGCTCATTGATGTCACCAACTAATTCCGACTGGATTATTGGTCCAATTCCCTCTGGGAGGACTGAGGCAGAGTGGAGTGGATTTGAGGGCTTCTTTTCCTTTTAAAGTTTAAAAGGCTACAAGATTACTTTCTGATCTGGTGACTCCGCGACTCCAGCACAAGCGTGACTTCCGGTCACCCTGAGTGTCCACCGGGAGCGCCGGACACTCCCGAGGGTCAGCAGTTTTCTAACTCCTTGGGCAGGAACTTTGTGCCTTTGTTTTCCGGAGCAGAGCTCACGTCTCCCTGGTCGTTTGCCCAGAGCAGGGACTTGTCTTGACTCAAGACTAGCCAGCTCAGGCACTTGAACAATGCAAGAACAAGGGATCCTGAGACTCGAGAAAAAGGAGTGTAACGGGGATCAGCCAAGTGGACCAAATGCTCCAGTGGCGCAATCGGTTAGCGCGCGGTACTTATAAGACAGTATGTGTGCGAGGGATGCCGAGGTTGTGAGTTCGATCCTCACCTGGAGCAGTGTTTTGCAATTTAGGGTTGCATCACTTGAGTCACAACCCCCTGTGCTTTAACCTTACTGCTTTCCTCCGCGTGCAGAATCATTAACTACACGCCACTGTACTGGAAAGGGTCAACTCCAGTAAATTTAACTTTAACCACGTACAGGAATCTCATGCAACTAACGAACAACTTCACATGACTCTTCATGTTGTCATGTCTCATGGAAAATTTGGCACCTACTAAGAGCTCAGCACCTGTGCTCTAAGTGTTGGGCTACTTGAAAGAACTCGAAGTTGGGAAATTGCACGGGATCTCATGTTTTGGGGAAAACGAAATGCTGATAACGAAGAACAATAGCTCTGCCCCACTTACCTTCATCTTGGTGGATTGGCACGAAGAAGAACTCTTCTACTGACCTACAGGTCTGTAGGTGGAATCCATGCAGAGGCACCAGACCTAGTGCTCTGCTTCCGAAAGTCACAGCCTTGACACTCTCATGCTGCACAGTTCTACTCTGAAACACACACGGTGACCATGAGCTTTAACGGACTCCATGGACGACAACTGTTTGGTCGACTGGCTGGTTGGGAACAACAGCAAGCCGGGGTTCCTAGGTATTTTTGCCAACTGAGAAAATGACCCGGGCTGAGCCCCGCGGCGTAGTGGTTGTGCGTGGGATGGCAGCCCACTGGGATGGAGGTTCAATTCCAGCTCCACAGGAGCAAAGGCTGGGCCTCCTACTCCCACTACCAGAGGGCAGTGATGCCCCCCCCCCCAAACAAAAACAAAACAAAACAAAACAAACACACAAAACCAAAAGTGACCCATGTCACGGGGTGATCTCACTTTGGAGGCCTGGAAAAGAACGATTGATAGTGAAGCCCACAGACCACCAATTTGTAGACCAACTACAGGTGAAAACACAGGATGGGGTGGGTAGGAAGTAGGCAGTGATATGCTCCCTCCCCCAAGTATAAACTAAAGTGTTTACCTGCTCATAGAGCTTATCGCATGCCTTCTCCCTTCTATCAAGAGAGCTCTTTTAAGGTATGGTGTTTCTCTTTTTTTCTCCTGTCATTGCGGTTGGAATAAAAACTTATATTGATTGAACTGGATAATTAGAAGTTCTCTTCCTAGTTGTAGAAATACTTGTAAACCTACTAGCCCCTGTATTAGATCCAAGACTTATTATAGATATATTTTCTGTAGTATGATTTTGAAATGACACTTCATAATAGTTAGCACCCCAATTTCATCTTCTTATTTCTGCTCCCAAGCTAAGAGCATCCTTGCACATCTACAAAGGGTATTTTCAAAGAAGAGGTGAACTTTGTCATAGGAAATTGTAACGAGGGCTTAAGTCCATGTAGAGATTCCAAGCTCTGGGTGATTTTGGTAGTCAGTTGCCATGGATTGAATTTTGTCTCCCAAAATGTGTGTCCACTTGGCTGGGCCGTGGGATTCTCTGATGTGTGACAACAGTGATCCTACTCCATGATGTGATTGGCTCTAATCTGATGTCAGGTGATTAGGGTGAGAGACATCAGACTTTTCTTACATGGTAGCGCTGATGTAATGCAAGGCATTTCCCTAGAGTGTGGCCTGCATCACTGTCTGTCTTCAAAGAGATAAAAAGGAAAGATAAGCAGGCAAAAGAGGGGCGTAGGACCTCCACGAAAGAAGAGTCAGGATCTAAGTGCATCTTTTGGTCCCAGGGTCCAAAACCTCCTAGACTTGAGGGAAGCATGATTCCAAGAGACCTAGAGATCTCCAGAGAATACCAGGCCTTCAGATGCTGAAAGGAAAGAAAGAGTTGAGAGAGAGAGAGAGAGAGAGAGAGAGAGAGACTTCTCCTAGTGCCTTAATTTTGGACAACTGGCCTCCTAATTGGCGAGAGAAAAGTTTTTTGTTGTTTCCTTCTACTTGTGGGATTTCTGTCATGGCAGCACTGGACCACTGCATCAGTCACCTAATCTGGTGTCAGTTTGAGATGAAGAGTGTAGGGGTTGGAGTCTAGCCTGTCAATCTGGAGCTAGCCAATGAGACCTCTGTGTGAGTGTGACCTTCTCCTGAGAATTCCAGGAAACATGGTATTTCCTTCTTGGAGGCAGGGACAATGTCTCTCTCAGTTCAGTCCCTTGGAGGTGCTCTACTGACGAGACACAAGGCTGACTCCCTGGGAGACATTGCAGCTGAGGAGACACATGACAGCATGCTGACAGACCCTGAGTCCTAGAAACTGGAGGAGCCAGGTGGAGACCCCTGTCAGCGCTGCACCCACTGGCCTGTGATTGTCCTGCTGTCATCGCATGCACTTTGTGAGTCTGAAGACGACTTATGGATTGGTATCAGACTTATGAGCTAATATCAAACTTTTGGGCTTGGACTGGGTTGGGATGTTTTCTCAATGTTCAATTACTCTCATATATCAACCTCTTTCTTATACACATATGAGTGTCTATGAATTTGTTTCTCTAGTCTATCTGGATTAACACAGCAACTTAGAAACTGGAGTAGAAAGTAGGGTATTGTTACCTACTTCCTCCCAGACACCAGCAAGTTATAATGAAAGCAGATCTCTAACAAGGTTCAGTACATAGTCGTCATTTACCAGGAAGCAAAGGCACTCCAGGGGCACGATAGTGATGACCTGGCTACTAACTGACACCTTGGGGGTTCCAACCCATCCCTTTGCTCTGCGGTAGAAAGAGCTGGTGACCTGTTCCTGTAAAGATCGCAGCCTAGGAAACTACAGAGCATTTCTACTCTGTCATGTGGAGTCACTCTGAATTTAAAATCACTAGACAGAAACACACAACAATAATTAGGAAGCAAGCAGAGAGCAGTTAGATGATCTGTTCTCTAAGCTCAGTGAAGTTCCTCTGTGTTTTCTTTTCGGTCCAAAGCACCCTTTCAGGAAAGTTCACCAGAAACAAATGCAACCATATTTCAGAGACTGGATCCATCCCAGTACCTATCAGGGAAACCAGCAGCAGGACACGGGGCACTGACGCTCTAGACCAAAGGTCATCAAACTTTTGAGACGAAAGAACCAATCGTGTCTCTCACAACAATTTAAAATTTATCCAAGAGCCAATATATATTTACCAACAAATGAAATCCCCATCATTTGAATAATGTCCTTTAAAAAGGATAGACTCCTGCTCTAGCCAAGGGCACCATCCTTCATGGTAAAAGCTGTGGGACTTTTTGATTTTTATTCCCTTTGGATGAATTTGTTGTCATTGATGTTTAGTTGATTACGACTGGTGATGTTCTCATATACACAGAGCAGGACTACACTCCAAGATTTTCAAGATATTCAGAAGTACATCACAGACTTTACTTCCCAGGGACCTCTGGGTGGATTTGAACCATCAAACTTTGGGTTAGGGAATGTTGTGCAAGCTTTCAGCAATCTTAAGAAACGAATACAGATACTATGGCTTACCGTGCATAGTTTATTTCAAGGCAGTCATGGTATCTCACACAAGGCAAGAAATTTCCCTCTGACTTTTGTGTTTTCCCTTAAAACTTCACTTTCAGTGACTTACCAACTTCAGGAGTTCTTCATGCACAATTTCTTAGATTCTGCCTCCCCTCTCCTCGTGTTCATTTATTGATTGCACACATGACTGGGTAAAATACTGAGTCAGACCCTTTTTTAGGGCTTGGGATAGAGAAACCTGTATGTCAAGGCTACCTTTGGAGACCGACCACTTGTCTTTCAGTGTGTTATACTGTGGTGACTGTGTGTTGCTGAGAGCCCTGACACTGTATTTCAAATGCCAGCAGGATCCCCCAAAGTGAGCAGGTGTCAGCACAGCTTTCAGACTAAGAACAGACTACAAAGAAGGAATGGACTGTCCACTTCTGAGGAAGTAGCTGCTAGAAACCTTATGCAGACTATCGAAACATTGTCAGATACTGAATACAAGGAACACTGGTGGTTATGACTTGGGGCACAATTAGCATGGCAGGTAGTTCAAACCCCCCCAGAAGTTCCATGGGAGAAAGAAGGGCTTTGTTGTTGCTGTTTGTTTTGTTTTTAAATAATTTTATTGGGGGTTTGTGCAACATATCACAATCCATCCATCCATCCATTGTGTGTCAAACACATTTGTACATTTGTTGTCCTCATCATTCTCAAAACATTTACTTTCTACTTAAGCTCTTGATATCAGTTCCTCATTTTTACCCCTCTCCCTCATGAACCCTTGATAAATTTATAAATTATTATTATTATTATGTCATATCTTGCACTGTCCAATGTCTCTGATCACCCACTCCCCTATTGTCTGTACCCCAGTGAGGAAGTTATATGTACAACCTTGTAATTGGTTTCCCCTTTCTATTCCACTTCCCCTCTACCCTCCCGGTATCACCACTCTCACCACTGGTCCTGAAGGGATCATCTGTCCTGGATTCCCTGTTTTTGGTTCCTATCTCCTCTTCAAGTTTATCACAAAGGAGAATTACCAGAGATTTAAGTATTGAATTTTCTTGGAAAATGGTGAGCCCACCTTTAATCTGATTTAGCCTAAGGCCTCCAGTTTTTCCCAAATAGATGAATCCCTAGCAAACATTTAAAAACTTTAATTCTAATTCAAAATGTGTCAGAATCAGGTAGGGTACCTACTAACCAGAAGGGAAGATACAGTATATTCACACACAAAAATTTACTAAGCAAATATTTCACCCTGGAGCCTACTCTATATTAAATATTGTAAATTGAATATAAAAGTACTATATGTTAGAAGAAGGACACCATCATCAGTTACCAAAGGATTGTAACCCGTATAATCTGAAATTGAAGAGGGATTAGTATTGATAGGGTTTTTGAGTGCGCAATATTAGGTTTCCTGCAAAGATCAACTGAGATCAGGCCCGAGAGAAGGAAAAGGAGAAATTTATTTTACTCTTCCAGGCAAGACTCACGGGCTTCAGCAAAGAGTCAGTGAAGTTGTGCTGCCAGTGAGGGAGAGGAGAGGGAGAGAGGAGAGGGAGAGAGGAGAGGAGAGAAGAGGAGAGATTTAAGTGTGTGTGTGGGGGTGGGGTGTGCAGTGGGGGACCTCAGAAGTCACGCGTTTCTGAAGTGGAGAGCAAGTTTTTAAGCTGCAGGTGGGTAAACAAGGAGGAAGAGGATAAAAGTTTGCAGCAGCAGGGGCTCAGGTGGTCTCCATCCATGAAATTTGAGAGGATGGTGCCTTGATCATTCTGCCAAGGAGATGGCTGATTGTCCTAGAGCCCTCTTGAAGCTAGTGGTCTCCACCTGCTAAGGGCAGGTCAGGCTGTTCCTAATGTCCTCTGACTGGTACCTGACCCAACAGGTAATACCTTGGTACTTGACTTCCCACAGTGAAAGAATTCACCCGGAAGCCTGTTTGTAACCGAAATGGGTTTTTATGAAGGGTAGGACAAGTTTCAGGTCTTACAGTTTCAAAGGGGTTCAGAACAGGAACCATACAACCACAGAGGGAAAGAGTTGAGGGTTGGGGGATGGGCATGGGGGGGATCTGGGAGGCCAGAAGCCCAAGAACCCTGGAGACTAAGAGCATGTGGGCCCTGAGGCTGCGGGTCCTGAAAAGCCCCAGGGTGGGAGCATGTGCACCGCATGGAGCAGGGGTAAGAGAGAGAATGGAGGCCAGAGAGGCTGTGGACCCCAAGTAGGCTCGGAACAGCTGTCCGATTTGGGGAAAAAAGACCCTCCCTCTCCCCTGCCACTAGGAATTCGAGTAAGAGGGCAGTCTTGGGCAGCTAGGATATTTCAGGCCTCTGACTGGGGAGGTGTGGATGATGGAATGGGCTGACTCTGTTGACTGGGTTAAGTCCACCTGGGTGATGTCATAAGCCTGGGCCTAGTTGAGACCACTCAGGTGTACCTCCCCCCTGACTGCTTGGGAGTGGGGGTCGGGGAGGACTAAGTGTGAGCATGCTCAGTTTGGGGTTTTCATAGGGGTCTACTGGTTGCCTGATTTCTTTTGAACCTCCTCTATGGGGGCCTTTGCAGACATGAGAGTGACAAAGTCCCTGTCCCTAAATCTAGCTACCTAAAAGTATCAGAGTCAAACTTGTGAGACTCCAGTTTGCAGAAGGCTATGGATGACCGTGGGAATCCAAGAGTCATTTGTGGAATTACCTATAAGCCTCCAGAGAACCATTGAGGGATGGGAGCAAAGTGGTCACTACACAGAGTGCTTGGGAGAAAGGTGTATAGAAGACCAAAGACATAAATCTGACTTGAACACTTAAAATGTTGTCAGTAGACACTCCTCCCCCACCCCCCTATCATGCAGACTGGACCTGATCTGATTTCCAACTTTTTCGGTATTTTTGGTTCATATTGTTTTGTCTTTCCATATTAGAGTTATACGTCATCAGAAGACACCCTCTTGTAATTGTGTAATATGTTTTCCCATTTTTCAATATAAGAAACCCAGGATTGATGAACCTATAGGGACAGCAATTAAAACAAGGGCTTTGGGGAAGAGGGTGGGGTTATGGTGATGGGGTAAAAGGAAGAAGATGTCAAGGAGTCCATGTAGGACAGGAAGGTTTGGAAACTGATGGTGGTGATGATTATAGAACTCTATGTGACATAGTTGGACTACGGAATGGTATATACTAAATCCCAATTAATAATTGTGGCAGTCACCTAATATGGTGTCAACTTGAGGATTAAGAGTAGGGGTGGAGTCTATCCTGTCATGCTGGAGATAGCCAATGAGATCTCTGTGAGAGGATGGCCTTTTCTGAGAATTCTGGGCAATCTGGTGCTTCCTTCTTGGAAGCAGGAGACACTTGCTCACTCCCTCGGAGACTCTCTACTGACAAGGCTGCCTTCCCACATGGACCTGCCTTAGCGCCATGAGCCGGACAAGCCACACAGATGTAACCAGACCTCTGAAGCCGGAGAAGCCACAGAAAGACCCCTGCCAGCACTGAGATGTTTACAACATCACTGGATCCAAAGACTTTCTACTCAGTGGCTTGTCATCGTCCTGCATTTGGTTTCATTGCATGTGCTTTGTGAGTCTGAAGGATATTTTACAGACTGTTATAGACTGGTATGGGCTATACGGACATATGGATTAATATCAGACTTAGGGCTTTGGACTGGGCTGAGTTGGGATGACTTCTCAAAGTTCACTTCCTCTTATACATAAACCCCTCCATTATACATATGAATTTGTTTCTTTAGTCTACCCAGACTAACATAATAATAATAATTAATAATAATAATAATAATAATAAACAACTATGGATCCTACTATCATGGGCTCCTCATTGCTAGGGGCAGACAGGTACATGGAACTGTTATGAGACCAGCATGAGGTGAGGGCTGTGGGAGCCCAGGGAGAGTGGGAGAGTGCAGCTTTCAGAGGACAGAAAGAGGAAAGGGTATCAACTAGAAGGCAGCATGAAGGTGGCTGCAAAAGGAAAGAGTTTATGATGATCACAAGTTAAGTTGTGCAGAGAATAGAAGGGGGTGAGCAGAGGAGCCAAGGAAACGTCTGAGAAGGCTTCGAGGTCCCAAAGAGGGGAAACTTTTTATTGTGAACTGAGCTTGGGGCAAGTGTTTACATCTCAGATCCCCTTTGCCTTCCTGAAGTCAACCAACCCAAGGGCTCTGCCTGAATAACCTCCTTTACAAAGCTCCAGGCAGTTCCAACCCTGAGTACTCACCAGGGCATCTCTCTGTACAGCACAGCTGAGGCTGGGGGATCATTTTTGCACTTCTCAGAGTCTCAGGGCTCACAGCAAATTCTCCTTGCTGTCAACATGTCAACTCCTTACGCCCCGGCTTCTCCTGGGCAAGAAGGCGCCTTCTGCAGAATGGTAACTCCGGGGACCCCCCTGCTCTCTGTCCATTATTCCTTAATTGCGGAGTTCAGAAACCTCCCCATTGTAATTACTGTAAATGCATAGGGATCATTAGGAGACCCATGAGGACAACTTTCCCAGGCTCCAGATTTTCATGGGCTTCATTATATTCCCATCCTAGCCCCTCCACATACCAGAAAGGTTTAGGAAGCCCTTGGAAGAAGCGGAGAATCAGAAGTGGTCACTTCTTGATCATTTTTTACGTTGATAATAAGAGATCAGAATGTGTGAGAATCAAATAATTGGCTCTGTGTGGTTCGTCTTGCCTGGAAGATAGCAGCACATTTGAGGAGTTTGTATTCTTTCCTTTTTGATATAGATGCTGGTTAAAGACATATGAATCACTTCATACAGTTCATAGACATAGTCACTTATAATGTCAGCACTTTTTGTATTATATTTTCCTAAAAGGTTCATTGCCAAACAGTGTCCCTAGACTTGGGTATTTAAATCCTACATTCATGATACCGAACTGCTTCTGGTGAGCAGGGTGTCATTTTGACTCTCAGAATTGTGTGTTTTTCTTGGTTCTTAAGAGTTTTCAGAAATGATTACTTTGTCACATGTCCATTAAAGAATAAAGGGGATTCAAGGAGAGGAGGACAGTGGATTTTAAAAAAAATTCATTGTATTGGGGGCTTGTACAACTCTTATCACCATCTATCCATCCATTGTGTCCAGCACATTTATACATCTGTTGCCATCATCATTTTCAAAACATTTTCTTTCTACTTGAGCCATTGGTATCAGCTTCTCATTTTCCTCTTCCTTCCTCCATTCTCCCTCCCTCATGAAACCTTGATAATTTATAAATTATTATTATTTTTTCATATCTTACATGGACTGATTTCTCCCACTTTTCTGTTGTCCATCCCCCTGGGAGGGGGTTATGAATAGATCTTTGTGATTGGTTCCCTTCTTTCTGCCCACTGTCCCCTTACTCTCCTGGTATGGCTACTCTCAATTTGGGTCCAGAGGGGGTTATCTGTGCTAGATTCCCTGTGTTTCCAGATCTTATCTGTACCTATGTATATGCTCTGGTCTAGCCCGATTTATAAGGTAGAATTGGGATCAGGATTGTGGGGGGTGGGTTGGGCAGGGGGTAGCATTAAAGAACTTGAGGAAAGTTGTATGTTTCATCATTGCTACGGTATACTGCACCCTGACGGGCCCATCTCCTTCACGAGACCTTTCTGTAAGGCGATGTCCAGTTGCCTACATATTGACTTTGGGTCTCCACTCTGTACTCCCTCTCATTCACAATGATATGATTTTTAGTTCTGGGTCTTTGATGCCTGATACCTGATCCTATCGACACATCGTGATCACACAGGCTGGTGTGCTTATTCTATATGGCCTTTGTTGCTTCTCAGCTAGATGGTCACTTGTTTATCTTCAAGCCTTTAAAACAATGGCCCTCAAACTTGCTAATGCCAAGATCCTTTAATACAGTTCCTTATGTTCTGGTGAGCTCCTGTATTGCCATGGTAGACTAGAGAAACAAATTCATAAGCACACAGATGTGTATAAGAAAGACTTTTGGGCTGAGCCCCGGTGGCGTAGTGGTTGTGCGCGGGACTGCGGCCCACTGGGACGGAGGTTCAATTCCAGCAGTGGGGCTGGGCCTCATTACTCCTACCACCGAAAAGCAGTGATGCCCCCCCCCAAAAAAAAAGAAAAAAAATTATATAAAGGGTTATTGTACATTAAGAAAACATCCCAACCTAGTCCTGTCTGTCCAAGATCATAAGTCTGATATTAGCCCATATGTCTGATATTGATCTTTTTTTTTTTTTTGGCATCACTGCCCTCTGGTGGGAGTGGGAGGCCCAGCTTTGCTCCTGGAGAGCTGTTGCTGGATTTGAACTGCCAAGCCAGTGGGCCACAGTCCGGCACTCAACCACTACACCACTGAGGCTCAGCCACTAATCTATGAAGTCCTCTTCAGACTCATGAAACACATGCAATTAAACCAAATTCAGGATAATCACAGCCAGTGGGTAGAAAGTCTTTGGATCCAGTGGCGTTGTGAGCATCTCAAGTGCTTGCAGGGGTCTCTCTTGAGCTTCTCTGGCTTCAGAGGTCTGGTTGCCTCCATGTGGCTTGTCCTGATCTGTGTTACCAGGGTAGCTCCATGTGTCTTATCCGCTGTAATGTCACCCAGGGAGTGAAGCAGTGAGTGACAGTCTCTCCTGCCTCCAAGGATGAAATACTGGATTTCCCAGAATTCTCAGGAGAAGACCGTGCCCACACAGAGGCCTCTTTGGCTATGATCTGATTGACAGGCTAGACTCCACCCCTATGTTTTTCTTCTTCTTTTTTTGCTAAAGAACAGATTTTATTTTCCATTCCCAGCTTCACCCCCTGCTCCCCCTTAAAAAAACACCACTAAATTGCACAAGGCACAGTAATTCAGTATATGATAGAAACTGGGGAATAAGCCATCAGTCATCTCAGGAATGGGGTTTAGTCTCATGGTAGGACACTTGAGGAGGATCAAAGTTACCTGCCCCCAACAGAGGGCGTTAGCCCAGAGAAACCTTGGGTCCAAGGGAAGATGCACTTAGTCCCTGGGAACATTCTAGAATGGAAACATGTGATTTGCCTCTCTGTAAACTGAGCAACACCCAATTCTTTTCCAAGCTCAGTTTAAGGTGATACTTGTAGGGTTCCTAATTATAGAGACGATTATTGTAAAGGTATATTTAATGTTAACTTTCATTTTAGGGTCTCCATGTAAATTGTGCTGCAACTGGGGGGAAAAATAAAGGAGGGACGAATAGATATTCAAATTCTCCTGCAGACCAAATATATTCTCTAAATGTGAACATCGTATCAGTTCATCTTCAACTCAGCAGCTTTTAGGAGAACTGATGTCTACAAGTGTCCAAGAACTTCCATTCCAAGGTCGGAATCAGGGTGAAGAGTGGTGTCTGCCCAGTGGCCCCTCAGGACAGGTACTGGAGAGAGACGTCTGATGCTGAACAGGGTTCTGAGCCGTACTTAGAGAGGACCAACTCCAAATGTCCCTTGAGCACAATTTACAAAATGCTTGGCCCTTCCTTTCTAGGTCTATTGGCTCTTGTGAGTTTAGCTTCCAGTAACTTCCAGTTGACCTAACAGTACCAGCAGAGCAGGATGTGAGGGCTGCCCCTTCATTTCGAGATGGAGTGCGGGAGAAACCATTCTAAGGCAGCTGGGAAAATGAATTTCGTGTCTGGCTGGTTCTGCCCTAGGGGTTTTCACCAAGGCAGGCAGGCTTGCTCATTCAGAACCTTCAGAGCCCCGTGTCTCTCCCCCACCCCACCCCCCACTTCCCAGCCATCTGCAGACTCTCAGAGGTACCTCTGCCCCTTGAGAAGGTTTCCTTGGACACTCTTGTCTGTTCTAACAACCTACACGTTAGATATTCAGGGAAAACACCTTCTGTGTCCTCATCCAGGAGAGGCCACAAAGAATGGAGTGTCAGAGAGGGGAATGGCAGCTGAACATCAAAGATCCACTTTTTAACGACAGCCAATCCCGTCTCTGGTGACCTGGAAGTTCCCACAGCTGGGGGCACGCAGTCCACCCCTGGGCTCTCTAGGGCAGTATCAGTCTCTGTGGCGGCCAGGGGCCCCAGGGCCTCCTCTCCCACCATGCTCTTCTGCAGGAGCAAGGGACAGGGCCCCTGCCTTGCTGGGAGTCCCAGCAGAGGCGGAGCTTCCGGTGGATTTTTGCACATCTGCCTGTTAGGAATTTTGTGCGCGAAATGAAGGAAGAGTCCGAATCAGAAGCGATTAGAGCAGGCTTTATTGGGAACAATTGGACGGGTTCACCAGTTTGTGGGGAAGCAAGGTGATGAAGCCATGCCCAATCAAGGCAGAGGGGAATTTTTATACCCCCTGTCGCCCAGAAAAGGTCAGGCTATTCTTTGCAAAACAGGGAGGGCCAAGGCATACCTGAAGGTTGAGTCCTTCCCCCTGTGACCTTGGGCAGCTGCAAAAGGTCAGGGGCTGGGCGGTTACAGGAACGCAAGTTACAGCAGGCGAAGGGCAGGGGCGGTTGCCGGACTCAGACATGCCCCACTCTCACTATCAGTCTTCATTTAGGTTTCAATAATTCCTCTCGGTTATATTACCCTTGATCAAGCCCTACCAGACCTCCTACACCGTCTATTGTAGAGTACTTCTTCCCTTTTCCCTGGGTTTGTTAACACCCATTTCCTTCCCAACTCCACAACCCCCCGCCCCCCCGCGGCCCCCCAGTTTCCCGTGTCCCCATGAACCATCAGGTCCTGTTGTGTTCTCCTCCAGATTGTTTATCCTGTCAATCTTATCTGGATAGACATGCAGAGATAGTGGATTTTTAGATTCTCTACCACCCGACAATGCAGACTGGCTTTTCTAGCGCTTCTCTGACCTCTACTCTTTCCCTCCCGAGTGTGTCCCTTCTGGGCTCCGATGGGAAGTGGTTTTTAGTAGTTGGGGTAGCATTCTGTTTCCAGAGCATGAGTGTTTCCATTGTTGGGTCAGGTAACTGTTGAGAGAGAAGGAAATGGAAAACTCCTAAAATTGCCTGCCAAAACTAGACTGATAGCTCACCCTGTGTTTTCTTTTCACCCCGAAGAATGACGTAACACAGGCCTCCTCTGCTGTTGTTGTTGCTGTCGTCTGTGATTCACTGAAGACTAATTCTCAAGCCTATCTTGAAAGTGACTGCGGAGGAGGCATCTCCCCCCACTTCTACTGTTGTTATTCCATACTTTGAGCTACCTCTAAATTCATAGTCATTCATATACTTACATGTATAGTCATAACCACATGGTCCACTATGTTGAGAACCTACTACTGTCATGACAGAGTAGCTGTAGACAGTTGTAACTTCCATTAAGTGTTACAAATTTTGCTCAGAATGTCAGCAAAGCTGTCCACAACAACAAATAGCTTAGATATGGAAAGTCACTCAGGTGAATTATTCGACTTATTACAGGCAGAGAAATATGTTTGGTGTCCAAGTGCTTTGAGTGGCATGACCTTCTCAAGAACACATAATTAAGAAACTGGCCAAGACCTCACGAACATCCCAACATCCTTATTCATAATCTTCCTTATGAAGCTCCCACATCCTGTGATGGATGACTATACAGATGTTTAAATGTTGGGAGCTTGACCTGGCTCTCAGGTAGTTAGAATTACAAGGCAGGCAGGATGGAATAGAGAAGACTCTGGGGTATGTGTAGGATCCGTATCCCCAGGACCTGGCCAAAAAATGTGAAAGTGTAAAAATGCACACCTAAAGGCACCTAAGTCTTTCAGTACATCATTGAGGAAAAAAACCTGCTTTTGCAAGATATGGTTCATGTGGAGATCTGTTGGGAGCTGCCTTGAAACCAAAGGGCTAATAGGGTTTGGAGCTGTCCTGAAAGCAGTAGTTGCCTTTTGCTACATAACTCTTCAGAGCTGTCCTGATCACAGGAGTTGCTTTTGCAGCTTAACTCTAGGGCATGATGATCTTAGTTCCCAGTATATTTTGCTTTTCACATAATTGTGCAGGTGTTTTACTGTAGTGATTGTTTAGATATATGTAGCTTAGTTTATGTTAGTAGATAGAAATTACCAAGGTCGGAACAAGAAGCAGCTTGGCTGTGTTTCAAGAGATGGCTCATGAGCATGAGAATGTGGTGAACTTCACATAGATATTAATGTTCCTTAGTCATGGGAGTGTAAGAACAAGTATGTTATGTAATGCCTTGGATTTATAAAAGGACTGTCTTTATTAAACTTGGGACGGCTGTCTTCAGACTCTGTCCTCCCGTTCCCAGTTTTTGTATATAGTCTTTTCCTATCCTCTTTGTTCACAGGTTTAAGATGCCAGCTGGCACCGGCCAAGAAGCCAGCAGGCACCGGCAGAGATCAGTAGCAAATTTGTGACCATAGTGACTTCATAGCTGCCCCCGAGACTCACCACCCAGAACCCTGGTGTAAAGATGCAGAGTGTTTCTTCATGATATGTTAATTCCCTGTAGACACCCCAGTGTTGTCCCCTACTTCCACCTTCCACAAATGACACCAAGTGTCTACTGTGAGGATGGACGCAGTAGACCTGCATGTCGCTAACTTCAATGGTGGGTTCCCCTAGACCGTGGCCAGATCTGACTCTCTGTGCATCCTTAGAGAAGATGAGGAAGGTGTTAGCTATTGCTGGGTCCAGATACTCATTCAATGTGAGAGAGGTAACAATGTAGGATATAGACATTTGTAAAGAGTGAAACAGTTTGAGCTTGAGAGACCATACATACAAAGCAGAAAAAGCAGCATTAGAGCTATCAGGTGGTTACAGTACCATAAGTTTCCTCAAAGATATTGAAAAATGAGTGGGTGCTTATGATGACGGAAAAAAAATTCCTCAGTCCTACTTTCCTGGAGTTTCTCCCATCAATCCAGTTTCAATTCAGTAGGTACTTCCAAATACTTCTCTAAAAGGTGTGAACAAATTTAAACTTATATGAGCAATATGAGAGAATTCCAATTGCTTCATAGTCTTTCCAAAGGTTTGTTGTGTTTTTTTTTTTTTTCATTTTATCCTTATTGATTTGTGGACAATGGAACTCAGTGTTTTATTATACAATTCCTTGATGTGCACTTTTCATGAACCCCTTGATATTTCCAACATCATTTAGTGGAAGGGACTGTGTAAGCCTTTTTCCCAACTTTATTGGATGATTTACATTTCTATACCAATGGTAAGGAGTTTTTATATAATCTAGGCCTGAGTTTCTTGTCATCTATCTGTATTTTTGCATGTTTTCTCTCAACATGTGGTTTCTCCATTCACTCTCTTGTAACAACTGCAGATGAATAGAAGCTCTTAATTTTAATATTGTTCAAATTTTAATTAATTTCTTTATGACTAGAATGCTTGCCAACTTGTATCTTCTGAAAAAAAATTGTACGCTCTGGTCCTAAAAATGATCTTCATTAATTTGAAATGCTTCATTATTTTGTTTCTTTAAATCATCCCTCCATCTCAAACAGATTTGTTTTTCTGGGGTTTTGGGGGCATCACTGCCCTCTGGTGGTGGGAGTAGGAGGCCCAGCCTTTGCTCCTATAGAGCTGCTGCTGGAATTGTACCTCCATCCCTGGGGGCCGCAGTCCCGCGCACAACCACTACGCCACCGGGGCTCAACCCCAAGGTCAATTTTTCCATCAAGATATCTCACCAATCCAACACAATTTGCTGCAAGATGATCCTTCGCTCACGCTTACAGATGCCGCCTTCGTTAGGAGTCACGTGACTTTCCATGTGTGGGTGGGCTCCACTCTGTTCCGTTAACATTATACCCGGAAAACACACTGCCTGCTACTAAGCATTTATTCAGCCTGCCACTTGTCTTTGAGCAACCGCAACTCAGGAAGGTTCGATTTCCATCAGAGCAGAGCGACGCTCCACAGCGGTTTCTAGAGCGGTTTCGTTTTCCAGAAAGAGATCTTCAGTCTGTTCTTCTGAAGTACCGCATTTGTTGGACCATAAGATGCACTTCTTTCCCCCCAAAGTGGAGGGGAAATGAGGGTGTGTCTTAGGGTCCGAAGGTGTGGTACCCCAGAACATTGACTTATGATCCCATGCGCCCCCTCACTGTCTGCTGCTGTTCGCATGCTGGGGAGTGCGGTGTGCTGGCGGAAGTCCCGCCTTCTGGAGTCTCCCTGTCAATCAGGTCACATGATGGGCACAGGACACGCCTCTCCTCATTTGTTCATGAAGACGATGATGACTCAACACCACTGCCGAGTTTATGCTGTTAAATATGACCTTGTTTTATATTAATAAATATTTCATTATATTAGTACTTTTCGGTTCAGAATATTTTTTTCTTGTTTTCCTGCTCTAAAAACTGGGCGCATGTTATGGTCAGGTGTGTCTCATGATCCGAAAAATGGTCTCTCTGGATGAACTCAAACCGCCAACGTTTGAGTGAGCAGCTAAGCCTAGCAACTATGTGCACGACCTGAAATTTTTTAAAATAAAGAACTAGTTAATTTATTACACATACAACAGAATATCTACGATAAGCATTTTTACAACAAAGTTGGACCCACGTACAGGTGCATCTGCTTACACAGACCACGGAACACCCCTGGTGCATAATTGGTTTTTCAGAAGCAACAAAATACTCAAGCATCTGTTTGTTTTCAGATTAATTACAAAAATCCCTACTCTCTCCTGCCTCCTCCTTTTAGCTCTTTTCTAAGAATTGGTTTATTCCATCTACAGAAATCAAGATTTCCTAAATCAGAGTTAAGATGACTTCATCACACTAAGTAGATAGAACAAGGCTTTATTGGCTTTTTATTGAAGATCATCATGTCTTTTCCAATTAAAAATATATACTTGGGTTTTGAGTATTGTGCCTACTCTGCTACCATCCATTTAGTGATAGAAGAAAGAAACTTCATAAATGCTTACCATGTTTGTCAGATATAATCAGATTTAATATATTTTGAAATAATTTCATGAGATACTAGCCACAATTATATAGAGGAGAAAGTCAAAGCACAAAGAGACGAAATAGGTGGCTTAAAGATACACAGCTAGTAAGGTAAAGGGAGGTTGGAACCCAGGTCCTTTTACTCTGGGCCAGTGTCTTTTGACCCTATTGGTTTACATGTGATTATTCTCAAAGCAGTTTACCCACCGAAGTGGATAACCAATAAACTAAGTGCTGTTGAGTCCCTTCTTCCAATAGGGAACTATGTCAAGAATGCAACTGTAGCGCCAATTAAGTTCACATGGAAGAACTTGCCAACCTATTTGATCCAAGGATCATAAATAAAATCCATATCCAAAAGGGGGCATGGTATCAAAACTTAAATTGTGAACACCTGGTTTGTGGAAGGTTGCGGAAGCCCCAAATCCATTTGCAGAGTCCTTGCATGGAGTAAGCCTCCAGTGAAAGCCCTGTAAATATGGTCCAGGCATATGAATAGCCTTGCTGTCAGACAGAGAACACTGTGAAGTTGATTATAGCAGAGATAATTAGGTTAAAATGTAATGCTTTATCATTTGAATTTCCTTTTGACCCATTCTAAGGTAGTTTCAGTTTTTAATATTTTTCGCTTTCTTTTCTTGTTTTAAAAAATCATTTTAGTCTGAGCCCCGGTGGCGTAGTGGTTGTGCGCAGGACTGTGGCCCACAGGGACAGAGGTTCAATTCCAGCAGTGGGGCTGGGCCTCCTACTCCCACCACTGGAGAGCAGTGATGCCCCCCCCCAAAAAAATCATTTTATTGGGGACTCATACTCTTATCACGATCAATACATACATCTATTGTATGCAGACCATATTTATACATTTGTTGCCATCATCATTCTTGAAATATCCTCCTTCTACTTAGGCTCTTGGTATCAGCTCCCCATATTTCACCTTCTTCCTCCTTTCCCCTCCCTCATGAACCCTTAATAATTTACAAATTATCATTAGTGTGTCATATCATACACTGTCTGATGTGTCCCTTCACTCACTTCCCTGCTGTCCGGAGCCAGAGACGAGGTTATATGTAGATTCCTGCAATTAGTCCCCCTTTCTTCTCCACCTCCCCTCCACCCTCCCAGTACCACCACTTTCACCACTGGTCCTCAAGGGATCATCTGTCCTGGATTCTCCATATTTTCCGCCCCAGTGTACATCCCCTGGTCTAGCTGGATTGGTAAGGTAGAATTAGGATCATAGCAGTGGGTGGGAGGAAGCATATAAGAACTAGAGGAAAGTTGCATTTTTCATTGTCGCTACACGGTTCCCTGACTGCCTTGTCTCCTCCCCTCGACTCCTCTGTAAGGGGATGTTGCTTCACCTACTAATGGGCTTTGGGTACCTAATCTGTGCTTCCCCTTTTTTAGGATCATATAACTTTTAGTTCTTTGATGCCCGATCCCTGGTCCCATCGACATCTCATTGTCACACAGGCTGGTATGCTTCTGCCATGTGCACTCTCTTGCTTCTGAGCTAGATGGCTGCTTGTTTACCTTCAAGCCTTTAAGACCCCAGACTCTACATCTTTTAACAGCTGGGCACCATCAGCTTTCTTCACCACATTTGTTTATGCACATATTTGTCATCACTGATCAAATCAGGAAGGTGATTTTTAGTTCTTTGAAGCCTGATAACTGATCCCTTTGACATCTTGTTATACAGGCTGGTATGCTTCTTCCAGATGCGCTTTGTTGCTTCGAAGTTAGATGGCTGCTAGTTTACTTTCAAGCCTTTAAGACCCCAGACACTATACCTTTTGATAGCTGAGCACCATCATCTTCACCACTTTTGCTTATGTACACATGTGTTTTCAGTGATTGTGTCTGGAAGGTGAGCATCATGGGATGCCAATTGAATAGAACAAAGTGTTCTTGCACTGAGAAAGTACTTGAGTGGCGGCATGGATTTATAACAGATACAACACTGTTTAGAGTTACAATTTTTCTTGTGGGATGTTTATAAGTTGTGTTATTCAAGTAATTAGTTTGATCTACATTTTAAAATGTATTTAAAATATTTTGAAACATAAACAGAGTAATGTGTTTCAATAATGTTAAAATCAGATGATTTCTGGGCATGTGTTACAATTTAAAATACAAAAAAATACATATTTTGTCATTATCTATAATTTGAGGGACTAGGTAAAACATTCACACTTAGCAACATGGTATTGTTTGAATGAAACCAAGTACCTCAAATAGTGCAGGGCAATAACAACTTTTAAGAAAGTAAGAACTTCTCAAGGTTCCTATATGCAAACATCATCTCTAGTAATTAACAAAGCAACAACACAGCAGTCTGCATTTGCAAGCGTTTACCTTTGTGCTGCTGTCTATGTAAAGAAGGAAAAGGAACTGATTTCTAAAATAGAGATTTATGTATGGTAGTGCATGAACCTAAGTAGGATATGGCAATGTAGGAGAGAAATTAATAAATGAGTACTATTTTATACTTTTGAAAGACTAGCCCAAAAGTAAAATTTTTTTGGGGGGGCATCATTGCCCCCTGGTGGTGGGAGTAGGAGGCCCAGCCTTTGCTCCTGTACAGCTGCTGGTGTATTTGAACCTCGATCCCAGTGGGCCGCAGTCCTGCGCACAACCACTATGCCACTGGAGCTCAGCCCCCAAAACTAAATTTTTAAAAAATTGTATGAAAAATAGTTGTGCAACCGTTACTGCAATAAGTTTTAAGATATTTTCTTCTTTCTTGGATTCATTATTATTAGCTCCCATTTTCACTCTCACTCCCAAGCCATATCCCCAAGAAATTATTAATCCAGTTATTATCGCTATGGATTCACCCGTCCTAGATCCCATACAAAGAAAACCATACAAAACCAAAAATTAAACAAGGCAAAACAACAGAAAAAAATCAAATTGAAAAGGAAGCAGAAAATAATAAAAATTAAAGCAATTTTTAAATGTGTCAAAAGGGAGAACAAGTGATAAGGTGTTTAATTTTAGCTTCATGGCATCTGTATTTGTCACTTTCTGATGCACTTTATCTGATAGCAAGGCTATTCACATTCCTTGTGAATAACGAGGGGATTTGTCAGGGGATTAATTCATGTGGGGATACTGAAAATGAAATTGGGGCTCGAATCGTCACCCTATAGTCTTCTGCAAACGGGGTGCTCAGAATTTAAACTCTGTTCCCGCTTCTCATCTTGGATTTTATGATCATATCCGCTCATGTATAGGCCAGGTTTTTCAGAACATTTTAAAAGGCTGTTTTTGTGGTGAAATCAGGTCCCTTGGCTGATATTCGGGTTGGCTTATACCTGCGTACATATGCTACTGACAGTCCTTGGGTAACACAGGCTTGTGTGCCGCTTCGGCATGGACTTCGCTGATAGCCTGACTTAGATGGCTGCTTGTTTGAAGACAAACCTGTCAGACCCCAGATGCGAGTCTTTCTGATAGACAGGCATTGTTTCAGTTCTTCACCAAACGGGGCCTTACCAGCAATGAACAAGGTGGACTTTCCTGCTGATTAACATGAAAGGACTGAGACTGGCATAGCCAGGGGTTAAAAATATTTTTATAGTGAATATTGTGAGCTCATTTGTCAAGGAGGAACCTATATAGAAGGAGAAAACGAAATCTCCCCAATAAAAGAAAAGGAAACAGGCCATGAGGACGAGAATACTTTGAGTTGCTCTGATCTGTGGGCTGGTTTTTGGGCTTTTTTTTTTTATGAACCTGGAACTCTGTAGGTAGAGGACACGCTTATGATGCATGTACAAGTGAAATGCCATGTACCCACTGTTCCAACCCATGAGGCCCTGAGAAATGAGATCCCTCACAGCCATGAGAGTAAGGAAGAGCCCCCGGACCACGGGCTCAGCTGGCTGCATATAGCAATATCTGACACAATATGTAGTTGCTGATCCATTCCTGCTGTTGACTGATGTGATGTACCAGAGCAAGTTAGAACTGATCAGGAGATTAAAGACCCAGAAGAAGAGGAGACAGTACAAAACCTGCCAGACAGTCTGAGGTCTGAGCTTTGTCCATGTGCTGGTCTTGGAAGTGATGGTGGTGGCCTGGACCACACTCAGGAGACAGGTGGTGCAGATGGAAAGACCTCGAGCCACCCTCTCCAGGTAAGTCACTGCTTTGCAACCAACATCACTTAGGAAGTTATTTAAGTGAAAAGCTGATATTACATCGGAAACTCCTTTAGCACAAAGGCTCATTGCGTTAGTGAAAGCCAAGTGCGTGAAGATCAGGTCCGTGCTTCTTTTCTCAGGACCTCTAACAAACGGGTACACATGTCCTACAAACAACAAGAAGTTCCCTCCAATTCCAGGTCCAATGAGACAAAGAGAGAGAATTCCCTGGATGAAGTCACTCCAAATCATCCTAGTCCTTCAAGAACAGAAACAGGAAAAAACTTTTTGAGAAATACAAAAGGGCAA
>PVJH01030475.1:0-24790 GCA_004026705.1 Nesogale talazaci
GGGAGAGACATGGGAATAGGCATGGCACATGACAGCAGATGGAGGAAAGAAAGAATAGGAGATACTAAGAGATTGGATGGCGCCACTGAAAATCATGTTGTCTAAAACATATAAGCTCACATATAAAGCGTGAATCTCTTTGAAATTATTTTTGGTCATTGCATTTTTGTCTGCTGACAATGAGATTGCATTAACCTATAGCAAAATGGTGACTAACTTTAAGGTGTTTATGTGTTTCTCCTCTGTATCATAGAATCTGAAAAGATAGGGAAAAAATCAATGTTGACATCACATCTCTCCAATATTGTCAACCAAAGATGCTTTCATTCAATTCATTAAACCAGAAAAAGCCATAGGGAAACAACAACAACCTTCCTTGTTGTTTCGTTATTTCCTGCTTTCACGTTGGTCCCAACACATAGCAACTGGGTGTGCCATAGAATGAGGCACTGGTCAGTCCTCCTGACTTTCTCACAGTTATTCTGGATGGAGCCCATTGTTGCAGTCACTGTGTTATTCTGTCGCATCAAGGGCCTTCTTTTTGTTTGTTTTTTGTTTTGTTTTGTTTTGGGGGCATCACTGCCTTCTGGTGGGAGTGGGAGGCCCAGCCTTGCTCCTGGAGAGCTGCTGCTGCATTGTAACCGCCAAGCCAGTGGCCCACAGTCCCGCACTCAACCACTACGCCACCAGGGTTCAGCCCCCGGGCCTTTTTCTTTTTTACTGCCAGTCCACTTCCCCAAGAATGACGTCCTTCTCAAGGGTCATGTCTCTCCTGACAAAATGTCTGAAGTATGTGAGATGAAGCTTTGCCCCCCTACCCTCTACGGAAAATTCTCCCTGTACATCTTCCAAGACAGATTGTTTTGCTCTTTTGGCAATCCGTGGTGTTTTCAACATTCTTTACCACACCACAATTCATATACATTTATTCTTCTTCATACTTCCTTACTCGATGTCCAACTTTCACATGCGTTTGAGGCAATGGAAAATATCACGGCTTGAATGAGGCACACTTTTGTCCTCAAAGTTAGCTCCTCGCTTTTCAACATGTTAAAGAGGTCTCGTCCAGCAGATTTCCCCAGTGCCATTTGTTCTTTGATCACTTTTTTTTAATTATCATTTTATTGGGGACTCTTACATCTCTTGTTACACTCTATACATTGATTACATCAGACATGTTTGTACATATGTTGCCTTCATTCATTTGCAGACATTACTTTCTATTGAGCCCTTGGTATCAGCTCCTCATTTTTCCCCTTCCCCCCACCCAGGGTAGATTATCAATTACTGTTATTTTCATATCTTACACCGACTGTTGTCTCCCTTCCTACTTGATTTCTATTGTTCTTTCCCCCAAGAGAGGGGTGTGTGGTTATGTTGGGATTGATTCCCCTTTCCCTTCACCCCCTGCACCCCTACCCTTATTGTATTGCCATTCCCATTTCTGTTTCCTGGATTCTATGTGCTATGAGCCCCTATCTCCTTTTTATACCTGTGTACATGTTCCAATCTAGTCTGAATTGAGAAGCAGCCCTGGAGTCCTGATAGTGGGGGGTGAGGAAGCCTCAAAGAACCAGAGGAATGTACTGCTTCATGAGTATCGATTGTGGCTCCAACCTTCCTGCAGCTAGAATTGTTATCACTATTTGGCATCCTAAAGCATCCTCTCACTCTTGTTGAGAGAACTATGCAAGATGACAATTGTGTTGCATACTGTAGGATGAGAATTATATTGTTAGGTGCCAACTCAATGGATCCTGACAACAACAAAACTCTTCTTTCTCGCTATATCCACACCTCACAATTAAGTCTACAGAAAAAAATTGACATCATAAGAACAAAAGTGAGCACCGATACATCTCCAGCTCCTTATACTTAACTCTCTTCCTCCCAGAAATCTTGTGAGATAGTGTCAGAGAACGGAGATTCTGAGGAGAGGGATTGACTGGGCCACTCATTACCAAGGCTAGAATAAAAGCTTTGGATGCTGATGTCAAAAATCACAGCAATACAAAACACTGAACAGTAGTGGATCCAACTTCATCAGGGTGTTTTTCCTATACATTTCCTCACTTACTTGTTACATTCACTCAGTGTTAATAGACTCGCAATCGTGTACTATAAATAGAACAGCACATTTTATTAGCGGATGCTCTCACAGTGTGGACCATTTACCCTATAGTGTGCCAGCACTTTCGGCACTGAGTCCACGTGAAAGCCTGGTATGAGTCATGGCTCAATGCAATTCTATTTACTAACTCCCAAAGACTTTTTGAAATCACTTTACTGGAGTTACAATGATGAGAAAACAAGTTACACAGAAGGGCCTGCTGCGAGGGCAGCTGGAAAGTGTCCTGAGCAATTACAGATCAGCAGCATTTCCTCCTATTTCATCTTTAGAATCACAGCTGATTCAGAGTCCGGAGGAGAAAAAGCAGAGCGCTCAGAGAAAATAGGAAGGAAGTAAATGAGGTCTCCATGTTCCACTGTGTCTTGTGTGGCTTACAATGATCACATCTGCTTCCATGCCGATTGCCAATAAATCTTCTTTCTGAATCATTATCATGTAGTAAACATAAGGGGATATGCTATTTCCTACACTGGGACTGGAAGATTTTGCTTTTAGTAAATTGTTTTGATCAAACGACCCTAACATCATTGCCTGACTATTCTTTCAAGAAGGGCTGTGTCCTTTACTTCTTCAACTGCTCATGGGGCTCTCTGATGGGGTGGACAGTAGTGCTACTTACCACATACCCAGTCTTCCTCTTTCCATATATTTGATGTTTCTTCTCTATTCTCTTGCTATCAAGGAGCCATGGTCGCCCTTTAGGTTTGAAGGGCTGCTAGCCACAAACTCAGTCATCCAAACCCACCAGCTGCTCTTCTTGGGAAAAAGAAAGTTGTCAGCTCCATATAGTCATTCCATATTGTACACAAGTGGATGGGGGTGAGTTTGCTTTAACTTTGATTTTATTTTTAAGGTTAGGCCTAGTCATGTAATTTGCTTTGGCCAATAAAATGTTCACACAATAAATGTGTCACTTCTGGCCAGAGCACTTAATTACACTTTTTCTCTAGCATGGAGCATGGAAGAATGAGTTGATAGGAAACTGTCATAAAATCTCAACATCCTGAAATTCTGAGCTAACAAGATAGGCCATCAGCTGTCCTAGACAGTCAGCTAAAACCATGGCAGGTCTAGCATGAACTAAAATTAATCTCTTCTGTATATTCAGGCAAAATTCCGAAGCCCCTTGTCAATGAGTGGTTTTCCATTTGTGACAAATACATTCGTTACAGAGTAGGCATGTTTCCTAAAATTCTCTTGACTGTAATCTTCACCAAAGCAAATTGTCATTTTTTGTGTGTGCAATGCTAATGGGCAGGTGGCAACTGTGCCAGCCTGGATGTCAACAATGGAGCACAAAACATTTGCACCGCTGAGGGTGTACTGAAATTCCTAGGTAGTTTGTTTCATACAGCACAAACTAGCCTCTTCTGTTGCAACATGTTGTATCTATTGTATCCTGTATCCGACTAAAGGAAACAAAAACAGCCACCAGAACAATGAAATCTCTAGTATAATAGCTTAGAGAAGTCAGGGATCTACTTGCCTCACATCACGAAAAGGTTCAAGGCAGGCGAGTAAGGGATGGTAGAATATCTCCAAAATCCAGTGGCCTTCGATCTTCATCAGTACTCTCCCTTTCTGTGTTGTGGCATCAGTCCCTGCGGCACAATAGGCTCCTTCTTCTGTGGGCATCATGCCAATGCTTCGTGCCAGAAGAAGGACTGAGGCTCTCTCTTATTATTTGAGAAAGAAACCCTCTACAGACATTGTTGCTTTCAACTTATTGTCTGGAAATATGTTACAGCCAGCATTTCTCTTCAGGGAGCTCTGAGGGCACTGTTTCAGCTGCCTACTCTCTAAGGTAGGGGAAGATAGGAGAAAGTTTGGGTATTAGTCTATCTGCAGTTGGAAATAAGTAGGAAGTAGGGAGAAGATGGGAGAAGATCAGGAACCTTGTGTGATGTGTCCTTAGCAATTGAATAGGACCTTGACAGGAGAGTAGTGAGGAGAAGATGGCTTTCCAGCCAGGGGAAACAACTGTCGACAGTAATAAGGTCAGAACTTGAAAGTATTCCAAACTTTGTATGTTTCATCCATCCCAAGTTGATAAAGTTTTTCAAATACGGCCTTAAATTCACGAGGCAGTTATGCATACCTATGATCACTAGCTTGGGAGAAAGACAGGGTTTTCTATGTTGATAAAGAGTTTCAGTCTCAGAAATCCACATGGGGTTGTACTACCCTGTCTTATAGGGTCACAATGAGCCAGCATTAATTCCATGGCAGTGAAAGTTGTCTATTATTATTATTATTATTATTATTATTCTCACTAAAATTATCCCCCCATAAATTATACTGTGCAATAGTGAATAGAGATAGATGAGATGTGAGAACAGAGGCAACTATAAGAAACAGTGAATTCAAAAGTCAGCCTCTCTTAAATATGAAGTTGTGATTAGGAATACAAGTATACTATTGATGCTTTGTGCTCTCAAAAAAAAAAGTTTAAATCACTGGTGTTTCCAACAGTGATGGGCAAAGATTTTGTATATACTAGAACTAAATAATGAGGTTCCGTGGTTCCATTTTAAAAGATCCCTCCAGTAATGTACCACCAGTTAAAAATGATTCCCTCAAACAGCTAAACTCAGATCTGACTTGCCTCCACACTGTTATCTTCACAATACGAGTCACTAGAACATAGAAAGAAAACTACATTTTAGCAGATGTGGCAAATCTTCTAGTTGTATGCAATTAAAGCATGAATGAATAAAATGGACATGCCTTCTAAGGTATCATTTCCACTGATCTGTCCATATTTGCACTAGATAGGTGGTCTTGGACACAGACCCTTTCAGGTGAATCAAACCTTTTAGTAATATGAGTGGTTTTTAATTTTTTGACATTTCTTTTGTTAAGGTATATGAAAACAAACCTTGTACTTGCTCTTGGTACATGTGCCAACTGCATCATAAACATAGATTTCTTTTTGCCTGAATAATTTCAAAAATAAGAGAATAGACTGACACTGTTAAGCTAAAATGGCAGAATGTCATTGTTATAAAGTAAATTGTGCCACACAAGAAAAGATTTAACTGTGACCTTGTGTCAGAATAGGTTCCTTGAAGTTCTACTTAGGTAGGATGGGTCCTAAGCCAGTAAGAGTGTGTCCATATGTGTTAGCTCAGGTTTTCTCAAGAAACAAATCCAGTGACCTTCTTCTATGTCTAAGCATGAACTTCATATCAAGAAATAATTTTACATCCAGAGGCATCTTAGCTGAGTTCAATTCAAGTCTAGTCCTATATGCTCATCCATAAATCCCTCTTCAGATCCATGCTGCCATGCATGCCTCATAAAGAGAATGAACTGGGAAATAGGAAGGTCACAGGTTGGTGGGTGTAGAGTCTCGTAGATCTAATGCTGGTGTAAACATAGCAAGAGGTCCATAGCTGTCAGTGTCATCATCAAAGTCCCAGTAAGTAGGAAAAGTGAAGAGGTAGAAAGAAAAGGAAGAATTCCCAAATCCCCTATTTATAAGAAGTGTATCCCCTTAAAGAGGCATCATCAGACTATGTGACCTGACTGACAGTTGGAGTCCACACCATTTATAATAATTGAAATATACATAAAATCATACAACTATGATGCCCTATTTTAAAAGAAGAGATAAAAATATCCATATGACAACAAAGGCAGGTATCAGACAGGATATTTGCCAATCGATACAAAGTTTGCTGGAAACCACCAGACACTAGGAAGAATCAGATGTGGATCTGTGGATCCTCCCCTAGAAACTTGAGAGATCACATGACTGCCGATATATTGGTTTCATCATGGATTGGTATGAGGAGCCTCCAAAACTGTGAGGCAATGAAACTCCGTTCACTGGATTTGTTTCTTGAGAAAACCTGAGCTAACACATATGGACACACTCTTACTGGCTTAGGACCCATCCTACCTCAGAACTTCAAGGAACCTATTCTGACTCAAGGTCACAGTTAAATCTTTTCTTGTGTGGCACAATTTACTTTAAACAATGACATTCTGCCATTTTAGCTTAACAGTGTCAGTCTATTCTCTTATTTTTGAAATTATTCAGGCAAAAAGAAATCTATGTTTATGATGCAATGAAAGTCGCCTAGTTTGCTAAACTTTATTATGGTAGTTATGTAAAACAAATACAGTCATTTATCCCCCAAATTGGTAATGCTGTAATATCCTCCCCAAAATTGTCTATAGGCAAAGAAAGTGTAGGTTTATATAGCTGCATCAGCAACAGCAGTGCTTATTAAGTGCCGGGCATTGTTCTAAGTGCTTTGCTCATCAGTCTTCCCAACAACTCCAAGGGTGTTCTATTAAAGCCGGGATTAATCATGCCCAAACCCCGTGTCTGAGAATAAGGCAATTTTGAATTTCCAAAAGATAAATCAGAAACAAGTAATAGATACTTGGGTGGCTACCAAAGTGCCTGCCACACTCATCGAATGAGTCAGAATTAGTACCAAAATTGAGCCCACATATTCTGCCTCAAAGTAGTGAGCTCTCGCCTGACAACCTGCTTCCCAGAATGAAAGCATATATAATGAGTCATTACTAATATGCTGTTATTATCATTCATACAACTGATATTTCATTCATTCAACTAGGATGTCTTCAGCAGGATTATTCTAATTGTTTCCTTTATGTATTTTAGGAAACTCTGTCTCAAAAATAGTTGCTTATTAAAGTTACCCCAAGTGCCAGAGAGGCACTTAGGGCACATTCTGCAATTTGCTGCAAGGTTCCCTTCCATGCAGTTCTTAGATGCAAATCCACTTCCAACTTCCAGGTTCTTGGAACACAGTGTTTATGAATGAAGGTTGACTTTTGCTTTTGATGTACTCCAATAATACGTAAGGTAAACCCACCATATATTTGATATTTTTTAGCGGTAGAAGGTGTATCTTGGCTCCGCAGATATAGTTGTGCCATTGTTCATGAGTATTACTGAACTTTGTACCTTGTGTCTAACCCTGATTATTATTTTTTCTTTTTCCTTTTTTAAAATAAGTCATTTCTATAATTATTTTATTGGGGGCTTGTACAACTCTTATCACAATACATACATACATATATACATACATTGTATTCAAAGCACAGTTGTACATTTGTTGCCATCATCATTCTCAAAACATTTTCTTTCTAGTTAAGCCTTTGGTATTAGCTCCTCCTTTTTCCACTCCCTCCCTACAAGCCCCATCCTCATGAATGCTGGATAATTTATAAATTATTACGATTTTCTCATATCAAACACTGTCAAATGTTGTCCTTCGCCCACTTCCCTGTTGTCCATATCACAGGAAGGAGGTTATATGTAGATCCTTATAATTAATTCCCCTTTTCTACTCCACGTTCCCTCCACCCTCCAAGATGCTATTTCTTTTGATAGTCAGGCACCATCAGCTTTCTTCACCACTCTGGCTCATGCCCCCACATGCCCTCTGGGATCATCTCAGGAAGATGAGCATACAGTGATATGTTGCATTTTTTTTTCTGGTTTGATGCCTGAGACCTGATCCCTTTGACACCTCGTGACCACACTGGCTGGTGTGTTGCTTCTGTGTGGACTTGACTACTTGACTACTCAGCTAGATGGCTGTTTGTTCATCTTCAAGTTTTTAAGAGCCCAGACTTATCTTTTGATAGTTGGGCACCATCAGCTTTCTTCACGACATTTGCTTATGCACACATTTGTCTTCAGTAATCTTATTGGGCAAGTGAGCATCATGGAATACCACTGTAACAGAACAAAGTGTTCTTGCATTGAGGGAGTACTTGAGTGGAGGCCCATGGTCCATCTGCTACCTTAGCACTACATCTATAAATATATGTACATATTTATTTCCTCATCATCACAAATAGCTATATTTACACATATGTATATTCCTGTACTTATGCATCTATAAATGCCCTTTACCTCCTAGTTCTTCTTTCCATCTCCTTTTACTTTCCTCTTCTCCCACTATCATGCTCAGCCTTTATTTGGGTTACAGTACTTCCTATCAGTTACAATCCCTTGCTCAAGCCCTACCAGGCCTCCTACACCCTCTTCACCATAGATTCTGGACTATTTGTTGGTCCCTCATCCCAAAGCCTGCCCACACCACCTCCTTTCCCCCGTCTCTGCCTTCCCCATGTCCCCCAGGAACCATCAGTCCCCTTGTCCTCTCTTCCACACTATCCATCTAGGAATGCTCCCTTCTTGATTCGCTTCATTTTGGGGCTCAGACCACATTCTTTCCCTACTATGTGACGCCCTAACTGTCCTCTGTCACTGTCTGCTACAAGAAGGAGTCAGCATGACACGTCCTGTTGTCATTTGCCCAGTCCCCTTTGTGTTCCATTAGCTTCCTGCAGGGATATCGTTCCCTGAGCATCGTGGACCAGTACGGGGGTTGGTCTGGCTCTCTCTTCCTCCCTCCCAGCCTGCCTCCATGTGGGTGTGGCATGCTGGACCCTCCTGGTATCTGCCATGCACACTTCCAGGGAAGGGGTCATTCTGGCTCTGGTTGGGACCAGCTCTGTAACTCTCTCTTTTCGCACATCCTTCCATGTAGCCATGCTGTCCTCATGGTTTGGTGCTTCATGGTCGGGTTTGCATGCCCTCTCCAGATTCTGTGGAGATGAGTATCCTCTGCCTGGGTTAGTGCCCTGCATTATCCTTTCACTTTCAAACCCCCTTTTGCTCCCACCTCCCTCCATCCTTCTTCCATTACTCTTTTGGACCAACTTGCCCCCACTTCCCTATATCTCAACCCAAATGTTATGATATAGGAGGCTTCTATTCTATACCTCCTGTGCTGATTACACTTACCCTGGAGGATTCACACTTCTCCTTTTGTGACTGGATGACTTTGCTTAACATAATTTCCTCCACCTCTTCCCATGAAAAGACATGTTTCATGTGCTCGTCAGTGCTTTTGAATAAAGTATAGTACTCCATTGTGTGTATGTGCCAAAGTTTACTGATCCACTTAACTACAACGAAAATTTAGATTGTTTCCACCTCTTTGTGATTGTGATTTGCACTGCAATAAGCAGTGGAGTGCATACAACTGGTCATGGTTTATTTATTACCTCTTCTGGATATACACCCAGTAAAGGGATAGCTGGGTCATAAGATAAATCAGTTTCCATCTTGTTTATGTATCACCAGACCTCTTTCCATAGTGGCTGTACATAGCTACAGGACCACCAGAAAGGAGAGTTCCTATTTCACCACATCCCCTCCAATATTTGTTGATCTCTAGTTTTCTGAGTTGGGATTGCCTCAAAGATGTTATGTTTTGATCTACATTTCTCTGGTGGCTAATTATCAGGAGCATTTTCTCATGTTTATTGACCATATAGGTCTCCTACCAAGTGAAATTTCTTTTTAGTTCTTTTTCCCAATTCTTTAAGTGGTTAGCTGTTTTCCATTTTTTGAAGGCAAGGAGGGTATTGTAGATTTTTGTAATAAGCCCTTTGTCTGTGTCATTGCTAAAAATCCACTACCAGTATGTGGGTTGCCTTGTTACCCTCTTGGTAAAGTTTTTTGATGCACACAAGTGTTCTATCCTTAGTAAATTCCATTTGTCAATTTCAGATTCTCCTGTATGTGTTGCCTACCCTATTGCAGTCAGTATTTGTATTCCCTGGGCCAAAATTTTTAGATTTTCCCAATTCTTTCGCTAATCATCCTCATAGTTTGGAGTTTTACTTCTAGGTCCATGATCCACCTTGAGTTTGTTCTTGCGCATGGAGTGAGGTAGAGAGTCTGCTTCATTTTTCTACATATGGATTTTCATTGTTTCCAGCACCACTTGTTAAACAGAGTGTCACACTCACATTTGACGCTTTTGGGGTCCTTGTCAACAACCAATTGTCTATATGTAAATGATTTTATTTCTAAGTTTTCTATACTTTTCCATTGATTTGTGTATCTGTCATTATGCCAATATGACACTATTTTGACTACTGTGGCTTTGTAGTAGGTGTGAAAGTCAGGTAAAGCAAACCCTCTGATTATGTCCTTCTTGAGGAGATCTCTGCTAATTCTGGGCTTTTTTCCCTCTCCGTATGAAATTGGTGGTTAGTTTTTCCAATTCTCTGAAGAAAGATGTTAGTATTTGAGTCAGGACAGCAATAAGCTTATAAAGTGCCCTGGATAGGATAGACATCTTTACTATATTGAGTCTTTCAACCATGAGCATGGGATAGTCCTCCATTTGTGGAGGTCATTTTTGGTTCCTGTAGTAGGGCCTTGTCATTTTCCTTACATAGGTTTTTTTGTTTGTTTGTTTGTTTAGTTAGTTAGCTATATCCCTAGATATTTCAGTTTGTTCTTGGCTATTGTGAATAGAACTGCCTTCCTGATCTCCTCTTCCACAGTCCTGCCAGATGTATACAGAAAATCAATCAACTTCTATTTGCTGGTCTTGTATCCTGCCACTCTTCCATAATCCTCTATCACTGTCAGTACTCTGACTGGAGTGTTGGGGATTTTTGATGTACAGAATCATGTCATCTGCAACTAACAATAGGTTCACATCCTGCTCTCCCAGTGGGATACTTTTGATTTCTCTCCCTAGTCTTATATTAGCTAAGACATCCAGTATAATATTGAATAGCAGTGAGGATAAGGGAGGTCCTTGTCTTATCCCCTTTTACAGTGGGATTGATTGTCTTTTCTTCATTGATTATGGTTAGCTGTCGACTTCTTGTAGATAGCTTGCATTAACTTGAGGACTGCCCTCCCATTCCTATTCTCCTGCTCTTCTTAATTAGGAGGGGTGCTGGATGTTTCAAATGCTTTTTCTGCACCTACAGATATTATCATGTGGTTCTTATATGATGTCTTATTAATGTGGTGTATAATATTAATGGATTTTTTTAATGTTAAACCATCCCTGCATCCCGGTGATGAATCCTCTCTGATCATGAAGAATTATGCATTTTAAATACCTTTGTATTCTATTGGCCAATATCTTGTTGAAGATGTTTGCATATATGTTCATTAGAGATATCGGCCTATAGTTTTCTATTCGTGTGGGATCCTTTCCCTGTTTGGGGATCAAAGCTATATGTCATAAAATGAGTTTGGGAGTTTTCCATTCTTTTCTACTTTCTGAAAAACTTTGTGGAGGATTGGTGGCAGCTCCTCCCTGAATGCTTTTTAGAATTCTCCAGTGAAGCCATCTGGGCTGGAAGACTTTTGTTAGTAGTATCTTAATAACCATATTTATTTCTTTTTTTACTATGGGTTTGTTTAAGTTCTTGACCTCTTTCTGGGATAGTCTAGGGAGGGATTGTTTTTCCGGGTATTTGTTTCTGTCCTCTACATTGTTAAACTCAATAGAATATAGACTTTCACAGTACTTTATGATTATCCTTTTAATTTCATTAGGGTCTTTTATGACCCCTGTTTCATTCCTCATCTTGTCTATTTTTGCTTGCTCCTTTCTTTCTTTGGTTAGGTTTGCGAGCTGTCTGTTGATTCTGTTCATTTTTTCAAAGAACCAGTTATTTGATGCATTAACCTGTTGTCTTCCCAGTGGTTCAACTTTGCCCTAATTTTTATTATTTCTATTCTTTTGCTGTTAGAGGGATTGTTCTGTTGAATCTGTTCTAATTGGTGGAGGTTTTCTGAGAATATATCCATCATAAGTCTTTTCCATCTGTGCTCCTATAATAATCAAGTTACCTCTGAAGACTGCTTCCACCATATCCCATAGGGTTAGATATGAAGTATTCTCATTCTTATTAACTTCTAGAAACTTCTTGATATCCCCTCTAATATGGGTCAGTACCCACTCATGGTCAGAAGATCATTATTCATCCTCCAATGGTTTGCCCTTGCTATCCTGGTCATCCTTTTATTGATCTCCTGCTTTATGGCATGGTGATTAGAGAAGGGCATCTATATAATCTCTATGTGTTTACATTTACTCAGACTTGACTTGTGTCCCAGCATGTGGTCTATTTTCAAAAATGCACCATGTACACTTGAGAAGAATGTGGATTTTTTGCATTTGGATGAAAAGCTCTAAATATATCTATCAGATCTAGTTGCCTATTTGTAATGTTTAGTTCTATAGTCTCTTTGCTGAGCTTTCTTCCCAGGGATGTGTCTTTCTCTGAAAGTGCTGTATTAACGTCCCCAACTATAATTGTTGAGTCTGTGATATGTTTTTTCATGTTCTGAATAATCTGCTTAAGAAATTTTGTGCATTTTCCATTGAGCACAAATATGTTTATTTTGCTCCTGATAAAGTGATTCTTTTAGCATTATAAAGTGCCCCTCCTCATCTCCTTTTATGGTTTGAACCTTGAGATCAGGTTTGTTTGAGATTACGATTGCAACTCCCACTTTTTTTGAGTCACCATTTGCCTGGTGTCTCCTCCTCCAGCCATTTATTCCTAGTTTCTTTTTGTCTACAAGCTAAAGATGTGTTCCCTGCAGGCAATAGATTGATGGATTATGTTTTCCAAGCCAGTCTGCAAGTCTTTTTATTTTAATGAAGGAGTTAAGGCCATTGACATGTAGTGTTTTTATCCCAATCTGTGGGTTCATTGCTGACATCCTGTGCCTTTTGATTTGAATGTTTTCCTATCTCCCTTTATATTGCTGTGCTGTGTTTTTGTGGGGGGCTTCTTAATTACCATGTTTTCCTCCTGTGGCCATATTTTCTTGACGATTAGTATCGGTTCATTGAATTCTCATAAGATGATGTTCTTTTGTTTGTGCTGGGTGGATGTTGGTCTTGTGGTTGAGTTGGCAAGGATTTTCCTCAGAGTTTGGTATCTCTCAGCGTATTATTTAAGATTTTCCTTTCCCTGGAAAAACCTTATCTCTCCTTATATCTTGGTAGATAATTTTACAAGGAAAAGGATTCTAGGGGAGGCATTATTTTCTTTCAGCTTTCGGAAGATACTAGTCCACTCTCCCCTCCTCTTCATAGTTTCTATTGATAGGTCTGTACATATTCTTGCCTGAGAATCCTTATAGTTGACTGTCTTCTTTTCTCTTGCTGCTCTTAGGATTTTCTCTTTTTCCTCAAACTTGGATAGTTTAACTATTATATGCCCTGGTGAGCTATTCCTGGGGTTTATTTTACTTGGTGAACTCTCTGCTTCCTGTATGAGTGAATGATTTTCATTCATTAGGGTGGGGAAATTTTATTTCAGAAATTCCCTTGTTAATTTAACTGTTGACTTCTTTGTTATGTCTTGTTCTGGTAGGCCAATAATATGGATGTTGTTACTTTTCAAAGCATTACTCCAAGCAGTTTTCTGAAAATTTATTTTTGGGGCAGATCCACGTCAGATTCTTCTATGAGTGTCATTAGTTCTGCTGATGTGGCTTGCCTTTCTTGTTTGCATATTGGTAGTGATGTGACTTGATGATTTCAATAAACTGGGCACTATATTCCTGGGAGACTAAGAAGCCTTGCGTATTTTCACAGTGTGATTGGCAATGGTGTTTACAAGGGCTGCTTCTGACCTATTATGAAGATTGGCATGGCATTTTAAAACATATAGTAACTGGGGTCTTAAAGACTTTGGAAACACAGGATCCAGGACATATGTAAGCCCCTCAGAAACAGTAATGAGAATAGTGATACCAGGAGAGTATAGGAAGAGTGTGTGGGGAAGTGGAGGAAGGTGGAACTGATAGCAGTGATAAATGTATAACACTCCTATCCCTAAAGGGACAACTAACAGAAATATGGGTAAAGTGACACAGTGGACTGTGTAAGATATGAAAATATAATAATAACAATAATATAATTTATTATGGGTTCATGATTATGGGAAGGGGAGGGGGGAGCAAAAAAAGAAGTTGATATCAAAGGACTCAAGCAGAATAATAATGTTTTGAAAATGATGATGGCAACATGTAAAAATTCACTTGAAATCATTGACTTATGCATTTTCATAATATCTGTAAGAATCCCCAATAAAATGTTTTTAATTTTTTTTTAAGTTGCAGTCTTAGAAACTCACTGGGGAAGTTTTTTTCCTGTCCTATGTGTCTGCTATAAGTGAGCATCTACTCAATGTCGGTGAAATTGTTTTTGTTTATTATTAGAATTATTAACGCCTCCACGGGGGTCACTAACAGTTTACCTCGAAAAACTGAAAATATTGGGCTGAGCCCCGGTAGCATAGTGGTTGTGCATGGGACTGCGGCCCACTGGGATGGAGGTTCAATTCTAGCTCCACAGGCGCAAAGGCTGGGCCACCTACTCCCACCACCAGAGGGCAGTGATACCCCCGCCCCCCAAAAAAAAAAAAACTGAAAATATTGCCACTAAAGCAGAGCAGGGAGATATATACACCTTAGACATAAAAAAATAAATTTAAAACTCACATTCAGATGTAAACCCAAACCAAAGAACAATTGATTCTCATAATGCACCCTTAACATTCACCCTCATAAAGAGAAAATTGAAGATAAATGTGCAATAACATAGTAGGTAAATCAGGTAATGTTTGGGTAGCAGAGAGATTAGTGACCGAGTTTTTAAAAGCATTTCTTGAAACAAGCAGTCAGTGAAAGGAAGTAGCAACAAAGCCCACAGAGAAGCATTGCTTCAGCCTGTGTGGTGCATGGATTGTAACTAACAGAATCTAAGATCATAAGAAAGACATGTATTAGAGCTTAGATTCTGAGCATCTGGCTTGCAGAAGGCTACAGATGATCATAAAAGCCCAAAATTGATTTTCAAAGACCACATGGAGAATAACCCTCCACTCAATACCTTTGGACTATTGGCCATGAATGTAAAAAGTACTGCCCTCAGACAGAATACATCAGAAAGTGAATTGTTATAGACATAGTTTGGTTAAAATTGAACAATTTATCACTTCTTTTTCTTTTTAGCTCATTCATTCTTTGTTCTATTCTTTTATTCTATTTTTTTTTACATTGGAAAAAATGTAACCAATGCCATTGAACAAGTTGTTTAGAAATTGAAAGGCTAATTTGTGTAAACTTTCACTGAAACCACAATAAAATTTTATTTTTAAAAAATAGGTTGATACTTATGAAAATTCAAGTATGTGAAACCTCTAAATAAGACTGTTGTTTTTATGAAGCTACCATTGAGTCATCTACAAATGCATGATAACCAACAAGGGAAGAAAACCATGTGCCTGACCATTCAAAGATCAGGTGGATAATCAACTCATTGTCATTCATAGGGTGTTAACTGGCCAATCTGGGGTGGGATGTGGGATGGATCTCCAGGCTTCTTTTCACTTCATCTTGGTGCAGAAGCACCTGTCACTGCAATCACCTCAGCACTATGCAGTACTCAAGCTCTATGGACAGTGTTGACTGCATCTGAAGTGTACTGTCTTAGGAATCTAAGTAAGGTTTCCAGAACGGAGATGAGAATTTTATCACTGGATCATCAATGTCTTCTGAGGACAAAGTGTATGCCCACCCACTGATATGAGGTCAGTTCCAACTCATAGAGACCAGGGCTTGGAAATGCCTCAAAAGCCTAAACCATGCTCTTTGTCTTTGTTATGATGTAACTTCATCTAACAGACATTTATTTTGGTCGGATATATGATAAGTTATGATGGCTCCAATACTTTCATGTGAAGTAATCCCTCCTCTATGTAAACTCTACTGTAATTTTCCAGATCATCTTCAAGCCCTCAGCCAAAGAAAAAGCCCTCTTTCTCCTTTATTATATGCTTTTTAAAAAATTTATTCCCTGGGGAAAAGGAAATGTGGAGGAAAGAAGAGCCAGCAGGTAAGAGAAACTTCACCATCCTCTTTCTTATTGTGGGGCCCGGTTTCTTCAACAATAATTTACCAAGGGTTTAACATGTGGTAGGACTGTTATGCACATGTGAACAAAACATATAGAGGCATCTCTACCTTTGAAAAGCCTAGTGGGTTTTATGTCCTAGTAATGCCAAAGGGAAACTGGCTGAAACTAAAAAAATAACTGAAAAACTGTCATTGAGCTTTGAAAGTCAAAATCAAGTTGATAAATATGAATTATGTCAAGCTGGGTAGTCTAGAGAAGCAAACTAGTGATGTTCACCTATGTACAAGAGAGAACTTCATATCTAGAAAGTTCCCCAGTGCATTTCATAGGCCCAATTGGTCCAATGTTAGCAGGACCCCTTTGCAGACTGAAGTAGCTGCACATGATGGTGACACCCAAAGGTGGAACAGGAAGCACAGGGATCACAAATCGAAGTGGATCTAAGGTCAGTGGAATCATGGAAGGGTGTTAGCTTTTAGGGTCCAGTGACCCACATGAGGCTTTCCTTAGAGACAGATACAGAGTTCTAGTGAAGTCCCAGTGAGGTGGAAAGCTAAGTGGCAGAGAGGGAACCTTCTTGTTTGATCTTGTTCTTATACAAAAGGCCACACCCCCCAGGAAGGAACTGTCATCAAGCCACTACTTGATTAATAAGTGGAACTCCACCCCTAACCAGGAATGTGTAGGTGACACAATATCTAATTGCCACATGAATCTTAATCTCAAACGTTAATGACCAGGGCTCTGTAGTTGCAGTACTCCATGAGTGTATAAAGAGTGCATGTTCTAGGGACATCATACATGCTGATCCAAACAAGTGCCTTGAATGCTGAGAACTTCAAAAGGGAAATTTGGCATGCAACGGGCTTCTTGATCAACATGGTGGCTACTCAAAAATTAGATACAACATTGTCCCAAGTCAGCAAGTTGAACTTTAAGGGTTTTAGAGGAGAAAAAGATGGGGCCAATCAAAAGACATCACTGAATTCAAGAAAACTGTATACTGAATTATGTCATGTAAAAAAAAATCACATTTGATGAATTAGATGTCAGGGAAGTTCCTACTCACTGTCCCTGGCAGCCCCTGTCTAGACATAGCTTGCTGGTCAATTGTCCAGACTCTGTTAGAATCTTATCCTTATTCAGAACAGATGTCTCATTATGCAGGGTAATTAAGCAATATCAATAAAGGAATTAGCCAAATGACTCATGGAATTTGTAATGAGCTTGGGAGCTTTCACCTGTAACACCTACAAACAGGACCTCAAGTTGGGGTACAGATTTGTTAATGATCGCATATTATTAACAACGAAGAACACATTTCCCTGATTTTAGACCTAGAGTGTGAAAGACATTTTTATTGCAGTGGGATTAAAAGGATATTGTCCACTGTGATTCAAATACTGATCTCACAATTCAGTAAGGTAGCATTTGGCTAGAGGATTTTGGTATTTTAATAGAGTGACTATATCATGTTGTTGTTAGTTGACAACCAGTTAGTTGCAATTCATCACACCCTCTTGAATGACACAACAAAACGTTCCTTGGTCCTGCACCATTTGCAAGGTGTATTATAGTCCATTGTTTAGGAGACTGTGTTAATCTTTTTCTTCATTTTTGCTGACCTTCTACTTTACCAAACTATCAAGAAGCAGAGGGGAGAAACTTATTTTTTTAAGTCCAAAGGTGAACAAGCGGGCATCAGGAAGAGAGCAACAAAGCTCCCATGGAAGAAGCACACCATCCTGTGCGACCATGAGGTGTCCACAGGATCAAATGTCAGGCATCAGAAGACACTCTTGTCCCCAAAAGAGTGCAACCATGTATAGGAATGAGGGGGGGAGGTTGTGGTGGAGACCCAAAAACTTATCTGTAGGCAATTGGACATCCCCTCACAGGAAGGAAGGAATGAGTCAGTAGGGAGCAGTATAACACCAGGGAAAAAACACAACATTCCTCTAGTTCTTTAAGGCTGTTTCCCCACCACCATTATGACCACATTTCAACCTTATAAATCCAGCTAGACCAGAGGGTGTACACTGGTACAGATAAGAACTCTGGACACATGAAATCCAGAATAGAGAAATCCCTCAAGAACAGTAATGGGAGTACCAATATAATGAGGGTAGGGGGAAGGTGGGGAGCGAAGGGGGAGAAAGAGGGAACCAATAGCAATGATCGATGTATAACCCTCCTCCAATGGGGATGAACAACAGAAACATGGGTGAAGGGTGACTGCAGAGAGTGTATGATATAAAAATAATAAGTCATTTATCATTTATCAATGGTTTACTAGGGTGGCGAAGAGAGGGGAAAAAGAGAAGCTGATGTCAAGGGCTCCAGTAGGAAAAAAATGTTTTCATATAACAACAAATGCATAAATGTGCAGAGCTGTAAGACCCCTCAATAAAGTGAGTTATAATTTTTTTTAATCTGGTCACTTAATTTGAATTTACTTTGCCTAGAAACTGCAATATGAAGTCTCTGGATCCACAAATGATACTTCCTCAAGACTAGTTGTATCACTTCCTGTTGTGACTCAGTGATCTCCCCTTGACTGATTGTCAGAAGGAAGCCATGGTGATGTAGTGGTTACATGTTGCACTGCTAACCATAGGGTCACCAGATTGAAACCACCAGCTGCTCCTCCAGAGAAAGACAGTGTTTATGGGGTGTGGGGTGGGCATGGGGTGTTTGTATCTTATAAAGAGTTGCAGTCTTAGAAACCCATGAGGATAGTTCTGCCCTATACTGTAGGTTCAGTTCATGGGTGAGAATTTTACAAAGAGGACACTCTACCTTATTTTCAACCCTTTCTTATTCTGAAAGTTTGATTGAAAGCTTCTACCAGGGTTACTCACTAGTCTTTGAAATACTAGTGGCATAGCGCCCAGCATCAAAGCAACAGGTTACTCAACACAATATGATAAATGACCAGTGGCAAAAGAAGAGAAGGGTACCTCATTTTCATAAATTACATTTCTTTGGTCTTAGTGAAAATCAGCTTTTCCCCACAGGCTTTCCTATTTGCCAATTTCTTCCATCAGATCCTTTACCCATGAATCTAGTGCACTCTGACTGTTTTTTCCTTAACATTTTGTCCCAGCTCTTTTCCTACAGAAAAATATTTTGCTGTCCTTAAACATTTCTAACAATTTTCCATAGTTTGTTGGTTACTCTGTATTTGTTACATTAACATTTAGAATATTTCCTTCAATGTTGATATAAATCTATTTATTCCACTGTAATTCTTCTCAACCATTTGTAAGCTTAGAAATTTAGGGCCAGTGCAAAGATACATATTCACTTCTTGTTTTCTGTTGTTGTTGCTGTTTAAGTTTTCATTTCATGTGTATGTGTTTTAAGTTTTCAAAAGGTATATTTAAAAAGCCCAACTCTTGATAAATTTCAACATAATTCTGTGATCTAGGTCACTCTTAGGCTTTGACATGGTATTTTTGTTTGCTTTCCTGGGCATAATCTTTCCCCTGAAGACTCTATATTATGATCCTCTTCAAATATTGGCAATGCCCAAAACTCTGTCCTGACTTTATTCTCCTTTTCCCCTCTACACTCTTAATCCAAGCAGTTTATCAATATCCATTTTTTCCACGGTTCTCAATACAGATTTGAAACCTGTCTGTCTCTCCAGACTCTCCCATTTGTCTAAGCCAGAAGTGCCCTTTGACATTTCTCATGCACACACACTCTTGATGATCGTGTTCTATTGACTCTTCCTCTAAATTCCGTATGGCTCCTTTTTCCTCCTTTTCACACACCTGGATTCTCCTGACCAGCTCCTTACCCAGGAGCTGCCGGGGTTCCTTACTAGGCTTCTAGTTCAGATCTCATCCCTTACAAAACTTCCTCTTCCCAGATATCTTCCCCTCTTCTCTTCGATATCATGTACATCTCATTTGCTCAGAGTTGTGTGATCACCAGCAGACCGGAAAGCAAATACAGTCCAGGAGTAATAATAGGGTCATGCAGAAGTCCAGTAAAAGAAGTGCTTAACTACGTGAACTGGAGATTCCAGACACAGATGAAAAACTGATGCAGCTTATGGATAAAAAGTAGAGAAAGCAAGGCATTCCTAATTTTTAAAGGGTTGTGGGCATAAAAAATAATATTTAAGTTTATTAAGAATTTTACTTTATGGCAGATATTTAGTAATCTATTTATTCTTTGGGGCAGCCCTCTGAAATACTAACCTTCTAATATCTGAGGAAGCTGAAGCAAAAAGAGAGTAAGAAGCATGTCTGTCACCACATTGTCAGGCAGGAAGTCTACTCCCAGAGAAGGAGAGGTTGAGAAAAACAAGTCATGAGGAATCTCAACGTACACCATGATTCCAATATTCAGAAATCCCAAGTTATAATGACACATCTCTGTTACTTTGGAAATAGTATTAAAATGCCTGTGCCTTAATGTCAGCTCAATGGTTTCTCACTAGACAAAAGTCACTTCATATCTTTAGAGTCAGCATCACTAGAATTAACAGTGACTAGATCTACTGTACCGTTATCAAAGGCCAAGAGGAACGCACCATCTCTACAAACATTTCAACCATTGTTCTGCTTCAAAGTGGCTGGAGGAAGCATAATACCCACATCCCTGGAACTCTTTGGAATGTACAGTCTCTTGGAAGTCAGCCAAGTCAGCTTTGCTGCTCCCTGCCCCTCCCCTCCTCACCCCCCAACACCTCCCCCTACCTCTAAATCTAATGCAGAACTTTTCTCTCATCTTGTGAACCTCATTGTCAAGTACTCCACTCAACTTGAAGAGGAAGCAGCTTTGAGGAGCATGGTGTGAGTTCTGAAAAGCAAAGGTGGCTGTCCACAAAAAGATGGGTGTTTCTAATTACCATTTTTGCCCTTGTCGCCTTAGTTCATCCAGTTCACAGTTGAGATCTGAACCTCAGAGGAAACAAACACTGTCTGTGAATTAGTCTAGGTATGAAATATAGATTCCCCTTCCTCCTAGGGCTTTAATTTAATCTCACTTGCCTCCTGAGCAGGAAACCTGTTTCTTTTTAATTGAAAGAAAACTCTGTCAAGGAACTTTGTCTCGGTGAGGAAGCTAATCTAAAGATGTGCGGATATTTCCTCCTTCTTTCAGAAGTACACCGTTTCTATAGTAATCTGTTATTAACCAGAACCTCTTAGACCTAATACATACACAGCCCCTTGAACATAATTCAGAGAAAACATTGAAAATTCTCATGTCATATGTGAAGCTATATTTTTCCACTTTTATTCCCTTTTCCTGGTAATTTAAAATTATTGCTCAGTGACTCAGTGCTTCCCCTTCTAAAACTATTTGCTCAAAAAGTCTGTTGCTATAGGATACTACCCTGGATAAAGTGCCTACATTTGGAAAGAGGAAAATGATTGATCTTGGCAATTTCCCCCTGCATTTTGAAAATCCTTGTGTAGCTAGCTGTATGGAATGTTAATATAACCTGTCCTCCATATCCTATTAGACATTTGTTTTTCATTGATTTCTATATACGAAAGAGGCATAAGCAATTTACAGAGAGGTAGTATCAATCTAAAGAGAAAATGTCATAAAATAATTGCCTGACAGTTGTAAATGTGCTGTATTATGCAATGGGTCAATATGAATTATAAAAGCAAAATAAATCTGATTATTTGACAAGAAGTTAAAAATATTTAGGAGATGGGAAAATAATGTTTCACCCTAAAACTATTATATAGCTTAGCTCTTAGCTCAAAAAGTCTAAAGGAAAATGCAACTATAAACCAAAATGAAACTAGCCTAGATTTAAGTGTGAAAGAATGTAAGAAGAAGGAAATATACCTATTATGGTAAAAATACTTACATTTTAAACTATTTTTAATCAATTGAGGTTCACTCAATTCCAAAGCCCCTATTTCTCCTGGGGCCAAGAAGGTGAAAAATATCTTTTCAATATTTGTTTACTGGGAGTAGTTGCCTGTGGGACTAAATTGAAAAGAATTGAGAGGTTAAGCCAGGACTCAGCAGGAAAGAATGCTAGGATTGAAAGGGAATGTCTGCCATAAGTATTTAGTGTGGTGTGTTAGTTCAGGGAGACTGGAGAAACAAATTCATAAGCATATATATATATATATATATATATATATATATATATGTTTTGTTTTTGTGGGCATCACTGCCTCTGGTGGTCATGGGCGCTAACCAGTTCCGCTCCTGCGAGCTGCCACTGGATTTGAACCGCCAAGCCCATGAGCTGCAGTTTCTCACTCAACCACTTACGCCACCAGGGCTCAGCAAGAAAATGTTTTATATACAAGAGCACTTGTACATTTAGAAAACATCCCAACCCAGTCTAGTCCAAGATTATAAGTCTGTTATTAGCCCATATGTCCTATACCAATCTACAAAGTCTTCAGACTCAAGAAGCACATAAAATGACATCAGGACAATCACAGGCCAGTGGGTGTAGCATCTGGTGTATCCAGTGGCAGTAGAAGCATCTCAGTGCTGGCAGTGGTCTCCCTGTGGCTTCTGGGATATGTCTTCCTGAAAGTCCAATGGACTTTCAAAGTGCATGTGTCAGTTTTACACTTCTATTAGCATTGAGGAATCATAAACAGAGCAATAGTATCCCAATTTCACAGCTGTGAGGGATGGAGACAAAATTTGGATACAGGGAAATGCCCTGAGAATTCTGGGATATGTCCCAGGGAGTGAATCGAGAGAGATAGTGTCTCCCATCTCCAAGAAGGAATTGCCACATTTCCCAGAATTCTCAGAAAGCCATGCCCACACAAAGGTCTCCTTGGCTACCTGCACATTGACAGGCTAGACTTCACCCCATACACTCTTAATCCTCAAATGGACACCAGGTGATTGCCACAGGTGGGAAATGGAACTGAAGAATACATGCTAAAATTTGACTTTCTTTAATCTGAAGACATGTTTGTGACATGCATGTGCCTATCTCTTTAATATACTTTTGGTAAGCGATTGCTAGGTTGTAGAAAATACAAATATTCCATTTTATACGATAATGTCCAATGGACTTTCAAAGTGCATGTGTCAGTTTTACACTTCTATTAGCATTGAGGAATCATAAACAGAGCGATAGTATCCCAATTCCACAGGGGTGAGGGGTGGAGACAAAATTTGGATACAGGGAAATGCTCCAAAACCTGTTTCATTCTCTGCTGTGTTCACCCCAGAGGTTTATGCGCTCACCAGACCAATGCAAGAGGAAGTTTGTAAGGAAGCACTGGGTAGAACTCAGACCAGAAGACAAATATCAGTTCTAGAAGTAAGAGAGAGAAATTTTGACCAAAAGTGAGGGTTTATTTCAGGAACTTAGTTGAGACATTATTGGAAATTCTAGTAGAGCATACCCAATTCTGGAGGAGAATTATATATTTGCATGCTAACTACCAGTCTCCACATTAAAGTTATAGCTATCTTCAATTGTTCTGTGGGTACGTTGAAATTAAATATCTGAAATCCTCAATGAAGGAAGGGGAAATGTGGATCCCAAGTTCTAGGACAATAGTTCTCAAACTTCCTAAGGCCTCAACCCTTTAATACAATTCCTCATGTGATTGTAACCCCCTAACCATAAGATCATTTTCATTGCTACTTCATCACTGTCATTTTGCTACTGATATGAATTGGGTGTGGCTCACAGGTTGTGAGCCACAGGTTGAGAACTGCTGCTCTAGTAGAACATTCTGATTCACTAGCTGCCTGGAAGTGCCCCCTCCACAGCAGGATGGTATGCTGTTTAGTTTGGACCCACTGTTAAATCACACCTATTTTGATGTCTTCTACATGAGTTTTAGTCAAATTTGTAAGATAATAAGTGAGGTAGGGTCACCTAAAAATGTTTTAACTTAAGATATATTAATAATTGTGACAAAGTGTGGAGAAAGAGGTCAAGAGCATTGTCTCTCGCTTCCCCCTTCATTGGCAAATACCGACCTGCATGCATTTAAGTCATTACAGGACTTTAAAAGCCCTATTTTTTTAAAAAAAAAAGCCCTATTTATATGAACCTTGGAATAAAAAGAATGAACTTTTTCCACACTGCTCAGTGGGAATTATAATAGCATAGAACAGAATTGGAAAGAGACCTAAAGTACTTCTTTTTCAGCGATGTTCATTGGTGCTCATATTTTAAGAGTCCTGGTTTTTATCGTGAGGATCACCACTCTTTGTTAATCCTAGCCTTAAAGCAACTTTAAAAAATCTGTTATCACACTGAATTTTTAAAATTTCATTTCTTAATCTCTGGTGCGATTCAACTTGACAGAAGAATTTTATTTTCATGAAAGTCTCGAGAGGCTTTAACCTCTCACATAGTTTCTGTTTTGAATCACTTATTGGAAGAGTCTACATTTTCTCTCAAGTGTTAAATGCTGCGGCTAACATTTTCAAATCCCCAAAATAACACAACCCTCCTAAGAGGCTTCCCCTACAAGTTGGTCTCAGCCCGAGGACGACTCACAAAGAAAGATCTGTTCTGAAAGCAGCACGCCTACCTTTGCGCATCTCTCAGCTTCGAGACCTGTCCGTCAACCAAGGAGACTGTGTGTGCGTCTGTGTGTGTGTGTGTACGTGCACACACGTGTAGGTGACACCTTGTTTGTATGAATGAATGGGCATAAGTGATCCCTTTCATAATGAAAAGATGAATGCTATACACAAGACCAAGTAGCTGAAAAAGACCCACGTCCCGAGGCAAGAACAGGGTCGGTTTCATCTCAGGCTGTTCAATGCAGCCTTTCTCCATGGGAGTCATTGCCAGCCTGCCCCTTCCCAGCCGGTTGCTTTAGCACAGTTCACCGAGGCTCGTAGTCCTACCAGGTTGCAGTTCAATCTGCTCTTAGTTTCATAAAATTCCTTGGAGGCAACGTGTTTGTGCTGATGTTTTAGT
>PVJH01030476.1:0-24763 GCA_004026705.1 Nesogale talazaci
CATCTGGATTTGCAAGGTAGAGTTGGGACCATGATGGTTGCGGGGGGGGGGGGGCGGCGGGGGGGAAGGCTTCAGGAACTAGAGGAAACTTGTATGCATCATCACTGCCTGGCTGACTCCGACTGGTCTGTTTCCTCCCCGCGACTCCCGTGTAAAGGGGTGACCAATTACCCACCAGTGAGCCTTAGGTCCGCCCTTGCTCTCTTCCTCCTATGTAATGATGTGATTCTGTTCTTTGGTGCTCGATATCTGCTCCCTTCGGCCCCTCTTGATCACGCATGCTGGTGTGCTTCCTGCATGTGGACTTTGCTGTTTCTGCGCTGAATGGTGACTCGATTATCTTCAAGTCTTTGAGATTCCAGGCATTCAATCATTCGTTAGCTGGGTACCATCGTTTCTTCTACTTTGTTTGCCTTTGTAACCATTTGTCATCAGCGATATCGGGAGTCAATTGGTCCATTGATTTTGATTTTTGTTCTTTGATACCTGATTGTTTCAGCACCTCATGATCGCACAGGTAAGTGATCTTCTTTTATGGTGGGTTTTGTTGCTTCTGAGCTAGATGGCTGCTTGTTTGTGCTCAAGCCTTTAAGACCCCGGATGCTCTATCTTTTGATAACTGGGCCCATCTGCTTTCTTCACCACCCTTGCTCATGCTCTTACATGTCCTCAATTGGTACATTGGGGATGTGTGCACACAGTGGTATATGTTTGTTTTGTTTTTTTCTGCCCTATTTGATGTCTATTGCCTAGACCTTTTACCACTTTCACCACCATCTGACCACGCTGACTGTTGTGCTTCTTCTGTATGGCTGTGGTCTCTTCTCAGGTAAATGGTCTAATGTTTATCTTCAGACTTTCAAGACACTTGATATATCCTTTGATGGCTGGGCACCTTCAGCTTTCTTCACCACATTTGTTTGTGCACCCATTTTACTTCAGTGATCATGTTGGGCCATTGAGCCTCGAGGAATGTCAGATTCATAGAACAAAGCGTTCTTGCATTGAGAGAGCACCAGGGTGAGGGCCCAAGGTCCACCTGCTACCCTAATATTTGGCCTATAGATATGTTCTTAATTTTATTCCCAACTTATAATAGATAGTTGTATCTATGTACGGACATACCTATATTTAGACCTCTGTAAGTGCCCTTTGACTTCTAGCTCTTTCCTCTATTTCCTTCCATCTCCCTCCTGTCCCACCATCATGTTCCACCTTCATTCCTGCCTGCTTCTTTAGACCTACAATAAACATCGCACAGAGCCAGATGCAAGAAGGAAGAACTGTTACCTAACTGGAAGCTGCCAACATTCCAGACTTTAAAAAGAAATCTGAAGATGCTTCTCCTGTTTTATATATTATGTGAAGATTTTAAATTTCATAATGGTTTACATAAGTTCCCCGCAGGAAAAAAAATGCTCTAAGTACATCTCTTGGAAAATAAGACAATAACATTTACCTTTGCAATAGCAGTTAAAACAGAGGGAGAGATAAATATGCTTGGTTCTACTCTGATTATACAAGAGAATGGATGCATTCCAAATGTTAACTATAGCTCCTATAATCAAATGTTTTCATATTGACCTTTCTGTCACAATTTCTCCGTGTGTAGCTCTAAAGAATTTGACTATTACACTTTGTATCTGTAATGATATAGATTATGGAAATTTTCTCAAACTCATTGCAGCAGGTAACTTTCTTGAGTCATTGATTTCATTTTGTATTTTTGAAATTTTGAAATATCTTTGTCACATTTTAAGTAAAATTTTCCATAATGCTTTGGGGAAAATGGTTCTTTTATAGAGAATAAAACATGGGGTAACTAATTTCTATGGCTTGCAAAATTGAAATACATAGTCTACTAAACTCACTCTAATATTGCCACTGTGTTTCACTGTCAGATTAAACTATAGCTTTAATGGATTATTAAATGTTTGTGCATTTTCCAACAACAGGAAAGACATGTTACTTTGAGTACCCAAGGTGTCCCTGACTCCAGCCATGGTGCTTTCTGTTGCCACATATGCCTGTGGGAGTTGGGCATTGAATAGGGAAGGCCAAAGAATAATTGATCCATTTTAATTGTGCTGTAGAAAAACATTGAAAATATCATGGATTGCTAAAAGGACCTTAGAAGAACTAAGGTCATAGTTCTTGCTAAAGGCAAGGATGGAAAGTCTTCATCTTACATACTTTGGAGATACCACCAAGAAAGATCAGTCCCTGGAGAAGGACCTCATATTGGTAAAGCCTCAGCACAAAATAGGAAGAAGTCCTCAAGAGGTGAATTAAAACAGTGGCTACAACAATGAGCTTAACCATAGGAACAATTGTGAGACTGGCACATGACGCGGCAGTATTTCCTTCTATTGTGTATAGGATCCCTATGGGTGGAAACCCACTCAGTGGCACCTAGCAGATAGAGAGATGGAAGGACAAAGAGAAAAAGAAAGGTGTGGTGTGCAGAGACAGAGAGAGATCTGTATCAATAAAACAACTCACCCAATTGTAAAAAAGCAAGCAAGTTCCAGGCCTCGGGAAATTTCAGGTCTATGCAAGTTCTAAGTTCCTGGGTCAGGTGTTAGGCAGGATGCTTTTCCTGGCTCACATACTACTGGGGATTAGTGAACCCAAGACCATCAGGAAGACTGAGGTTACAAGGTGAATGAGTGCAAGGTCAGCAAGTCAGATGGCAGGTTGCTGACAACACTCACTATGAGCAAGAATGAGATCCACTTTGTCTCAAATCCAGAGAACCAGAGGTCAATGAGTTAGTTAGACGCAGGATTCAGACCCAGCTAAAAGCAAGCACGTTCTTCTATTTGGTATCCAAGGTTCTGGTAGTTGTGGGAGCATATGGCCACATCTTTGTTCCACAGAACTGCTGGTGGGCGTGAACCACTGAAGGTCAACATCCAAAGGCTTAACCACTGAGCCATGCAACAAATATTTGCACAAAACAAGCAAGCAGGCAAATAAACAAATCAATCATAAGCAAAGTTCATGGTTACTCCAAAATTTGGCAATCGAGGATTACCTATACTTCACTCTTCACAGATTTGATATACATCGTCTCTTTAGAATAATTTTTAAATGGGGAGTCTTTTATAGACCTTGGTGCAAGATGTTGCAATGCTCTGTTTGCACGGAGAAGTTAAAGGATTAAAGGAGACAGCAAACTAAGGCTTTGTGCGCGGTAGCAGATAGAAAAGGGAGAAGACGTTTTAGAGGGTTTTTAAACTACAAGATTAAATATATTCTCTAAGTTTATTTATTTGTTTTTTTGTGGGCATCACTGCCACTGGCGGCTATGGGCGCTACCCAGTGCTGCTCCTGAGAGCCGCTGCTGGATTTGAACCGCCAAGTCCGTGGGCCACAGTCCCGCACTCAACCACCTACGCCACCGGGGCTCAGCCCTAAGTTTATTTTTTATATTTTAAAGGTATTGCATCTGGAGAGTTGTTTTAGGAAGCATTCTTTCAGGTGCTCATTTTCTGTGACATTTGCAGTCTGCCTTATCTGAACAAACTTGGTCTCTAGTTAAAATTTACAAAGGACGAGTAGGAACATAACAGACAATTCCTGCGTGGAAATTTAGCTTGGGAGTCAGAATATAAACGAAGATCGATATATACCTAACTTAGCTACAAACTTTCGGGTACAAGTCCTGTCTTCATTCAACAGTTGAATTTCCTATCATCTTGCTGATCAGTGTAACTTCTCTGGTAACGGAAGCATAGACATCCCTAACAACTCACTGCCCCTGAGTGATCTTGACACATGGCAATGCTGTAGCCCTTCTGAGTTCCAGAGACTTAACTCTTTGTTGGAGTAGAAAGCTCGATCTTTCTCCTGAGGAGTGGCCGGCTGGTGGCTTCAAACAGCTGACTCTGCTATTCGCAGGCCCATGTCAAACAGTATGCCACAGGGTGATTCTTTGTCCAGGTTAAAAATCCTGATTTTTCACCTTCTTCGCCTCTCAGGCACTAAAATTTTGACAAAAAGGCTAGCGTGATTCCTTATAAAAGTGAAAGTGAAATCTTAGTTTAATTCAAAATGGAGTTTTAACTTTAGGTCTGAAGTCACCCAGTTCAGATGTGCCAGTGGCTTGATTTTTGTCTAAAGGCATGCCACTAAAATACTTAGGTTACACGTATGTTTTTTATAACTTCAAACCACTGCAGCGATCATCTTTGTACCCATTTCCAGGCTTATGTATTTGAAGTCTTCTCCACAGTTGTTGTTTCGTAACAGATTTGCAGTATCCCTACACTTTCCAAAATTTTAAGAGAAATATTCAAATTCACCTTCAAAATGGTGGTACTGATTTATATTCCCATAAATATTCCCATATCTCCAAGATATTATCATTTTGCCCACATTTTATTACCGTAAAACTTAGAATACTAATTAATGGGGCAGTTAAATAAAAATTGCTTTAAATTTTCTACAAGATCGACTAATATAATAATAAAATGTGAATGCAGGTAAGTTCTCCATCTATATTTAAGAAATAAATTTAGAAAGTACATCGCAGTGGTGTCTCCATGGAATAAAAATCACACTAAGATCACGCATAGAAGCCAACAGGACAAGATCCAAAACCCAACTTGCTGCCATTGAGTTGATTCTGACTCACAGTGATCCTACAAGACAGGTTAGAACTGCCTCTGTCAGTTTGTGTGTCCTCTAACTCTTTTTTTAAAATGAAATTATTTTATTGGGAGTTCATACAATTCTTATCCTCTCCTCAGGGAGGAGGTTATATGTAGATCCTTGCAATCTGTTCCCCTTTTTCCCTCACCATCCCTCCACCCTCCCGTATTGCCCTTCTGACCACTGGTCCTGAGGGGTTCTTCTGGCCTGGATTCCCTGTGTTTCCAGGTCCTAGTTAACAAAATAAGGCAAAGAAAGGACATAAAAGGTTCATTTGGGGAAAGAAGAAGTGGAACTCTCATTATTTGCAGATGATATGATTCTATATATAGGAAATCCTAAAAGTTCCATGACAGGAGTGCTGAAAGCAATAGAGGAATATGGCAGAGTGGCAGGTCAACAAACAGAAGTCTGTCGGACTACTATACACATCAGAAAAGGCCACAGAAGAGCGGGTCAAAAAGGTGGTCCCTTCACAATAGCCAAACACAAATTGAAATATCTAGGAATATACTTGATTAAATAAAACAAAAGATCTGTATGAGGAAAACTACAAAACACTATTAAAAGAAACCAAGGGTGACCTCAGCAAATAGAAGAACATCCCATGCTAGTGGATTGGTAGACTCAACATTGTAAAGCTGTCAGTTTCACCCAAGGCACTATATAAGTTCAATGCTATCTCAATTCAAATTCTGGCATCTTTCTTCAAAGAAATGGAAAAACAGATTAACAAATTCATATAGAGAGGGAAGAAACTGAGAATTATCAGAGAACTTCTCAAGAAAAAGGACAAAGTTGGAGGGCTTGCTTTACCTGACTTTGGCACCTACTGTACAGCCAGTGATCAAAACAGTGTGATATTGATACAATGATAGATATTCAGACCAATGAAAAAGAATTGAAAATCCAGAAATGAAATCATCAGCATACAGAAAACTGATCTTCAACAAGGGACCAAAAATATCAAATAGGAAGCAGATGCCTTCTTCAATTCGTGGTGCTGGAAAAATGGATACATATCTGCAGAAAAATGGAGCAAGACCCTTACCTCACTCCATGCACAAGAATAAACTCAAGGTGTATCACAGACTTGTGGTAAAACCCCAAATTACTAGGACTATCAATGAGGGAATTAGAACAAATCTGAGAACTTTGACTCAGGAAATACATAGACTATCAGAAATAGGCAAGAACACAGAGGAGCCACAAATTGACCAGTGGGATATACTAAAGATGAAACACTTGTGTACATCGAAAGAATTTGCCAAGAGAGTAATAAGAGAGATGACAGAATGGGAAAACATCTTTAGCAATGACACATTAGACAAAGGCCTTTTTACTAAAATCTATAATACTCTGCTAGCTTACGACAAGAAAAAAAACCAAATTGTCCACTCAGGAGGTGGACAAGGAAACTGAGCAGAAATTTTTGAAGGGCAGAAATCCAAATAGTCAATAAATATATGAGAAAATATTCCAGATCTCTAGCGAAAAGAGAAATACAAATTAAAACAACTATGAGATACAGTGGAAGTCATGTGCTTTGGTTGACTTCATGATTGAGATTTAGGGGTTGATTCTAGCCTGTTAATCTGGAGATAGCCATTGAGTAGCCAATGAGGCCTCCGTGTGGGCATGGCTCTCTCCTAATACGTCTAGGAAATCTTGTGATATCTCATCCGTGGAGTTGAGAAGTTATCTCCCCAGTCGTTGGGAGTTAGTCTCAGAGATGATTAATCACGGACAAGACAAGATGGTAGTGTCTGAGGAGCTGGAGGAGAAGTCACCCGGCTTTGTCCTGATGTAGCCAGACCTCTGAAGCTGGAGAGGCCACAGTGATGGAGACCTCTGCCAGCGATAAGTTGTTTCTGCCACCACAGGATGCTGTTGGTGGACCCTGAGCCCTGAAAGTGAGGAGCATGTGGAGACCCCTGCCAGCACCAGGACTCTGCACCTGTGACTTTGTGAGTTGGAAGGAGACTTTATAGACTGGTAATCGGGCATATGGGCTAATATCAGACTTATGACTTTGAACCAGACTGGGCTGGTTCCATTCCTTTTGTATATAAACCACTCCCTTATATCCATATGTGTGTCTATTAAATTTGTTCCTCTTGTCTACCCGGACTAACACAGATACCATCTAACATCCTCAATGATAGCCCAATTCAAGAGATCAGATCAGATAGTAACAAGTGTGGAAGGGGCTGCAGAGAGATAGGAACTCTTTCCACTGCTAGTGGACCTATAGGTCTGTACAGCCATTATGGAAATCGATCTGGTGATATCTAAAGCAGTTGGAAATTGAGCTACCACACGATCCAGCAATCCCCCTATTGAGCACATACCCAGAAAAGACAAGAAAAAAGCCACAGCCAGACATCTGTACCCCAAGGTTCATCCAGTGCCGTTCATAATTGCAAGGAGTTGGAAATAACCCAGATTTCCATCAATAGACGAATGGATTACGCACCCCCTTTTTTCCCTTTAGAATTATTTTATTAAATCATAAATGTACAACAGCTTCTTAACTCTACACATGCACTTAAATTTTTAAAGGAAAACATTGTGTCTTATGACACCATGATCCTAGCTAATAGCTTTTTCAAAACTTTGAGAAAAATCTTTAAGAAGTTTTAACCTTGTCATCCGAAACTTACAAATTTAACATTATCAAAGAAAGGATGTTTCTTACAAAGACTACTAGAAAGAAACAACAATAAAAAAGCTAAGAAACTGTCTCAAGGGCATTTTTTATAATCCTTCCTCCACAGTAAGGGATGTTATTAAATAATTCAATCCAATCACAAAATGGCTCTCTGCATCTGCTCTGGTGTGTCTTCTGCCATAGCACTGCATATTTATGCATGACTGAGATAAGAGTTTCCTTAACATTGTTATTTCAATAACCCGAAGCTGTTCTGTTACCTCTGGGCTCTCATCCTCTCTTATGTATACAAGGAAGCCCATGGCAAATAGGAAGAAGCTCAATATCTGCTGCACCCTCTGTAATCCTACTTCCTCCACTGCCTCCTGGACCATAGTTCTCTCCATCAAATGGTCCACCCATGTTCCTGCTACCCCCAAAGTTTCCACTCTTCATTGGACCATAGTTAGATGGTTGCTGCCTATAATTTCCAAAGTCATTGTAATTTCCACTTCCTCAGTTTCCTCCTCCACAGTGGTCATAACCACCTCTGTAGCCCCCACCCTGGTTGCCATATCCAGGTCCTCCCCCACCATCTTCTTCTTTTCCTCCTCCATAACCAGGGTTACCTCCAAAATTGCCACCTCCAGGTCCTCCTTCATACCCATTATAGCCATCAACAAATCCATATCCAGCAGTTCTTCTTCTAAAGTTACTTCCTGGTCCAGGTCCAAAATTTCCTCCACCACCACACGGGTCCCAAAACCAACGTTGCCTCCTCTTCCACTCCTAGAACTCTGGACCTCCTCCATTTCTTGTCTAGACAATGCCTTTCTTACTTCTGCATTTATGACCATTGATGGTGGGTATTTTTGCAACACAATTTTATCCACAGGATCATGGTCATCAAATGTAACAAAATCAAAGGCTCTTTTCTTTCTATCAGTATTATCTCAATGGTATCAATATTTTTCATATTCCTCAAAGTAATCTCTAAGGTGATGTTCCTCTATCTCCTTTAAATCCCCCAACGAACAGCTTCTTCACAATTACATGAGCCCCTGGTTCCCCAGACCCCTCTCTTGCTGCCCCACATTTTGGCACAAACACTTGCCCATCAATTGAAAGGGATCTTGCAGCCATGGCAGCATTAACCTCAGCCGTGGATGAAAGGTTACAAAACCAAATTCTCTTGATCTTTTGCTTGCAGGATCCCTCATTACCACACAGTCTGTAAGTTTCCCCCATTGCTCATAGTAATTCCTCAAGCTTTCTTCTGTGGTTACAAAGCTTAAGCCACCAATGAAGAGTTTACGAAACTCTTCCTTTTCTGTCTTTTTCCTCCCTTAAGGAACAGTTTCTAAAATTTTCTCCTTTGCGGACGCAGTCGCATTGGCCCAATTTCCCGCAGCCGGGCAAGCTGAGAGAGATCTCCGTGGATGAACACGAACCAGACTGGTCCTGGGCGGAGCTCCCCTCCGACCCGGCGCTGCTGCTTCTACTCCTGTAACTCTTTATGGGAACAGAAAACTCATCATTCTCAGAACGATTGGTGGTTGCAAACTCCTGACCTTCAGGTTAGCAGTCGCGTGCATGCCCACCACGCCATCTTGGCTTGAGCCATTCACAGGAACCTGCAAATCCCCTGAACTTGGAACAAACCTTATCTGGAGCATTCATATACTATGGAGATCGATAAAGTGTAGATGGTTTTCAAGAGAAATACTCATGCCATATTCCTATTTTGTAAACTGCAATATATTATTAGGTTCTCATATTCAAAGATTGAATGAAAATGGACTATAGACAGAAGTTATAGAAACGCTTTCTTCCTTTGGTTTCCCTATAACAAACTGTAGAGTAACCCCCCCCCCCAATACTTAGTGCTATGACTATTATCTTTTCTTGAAAATACTCCCTCCCCCTTCCCCGAAATGTTCCCATCAGCAGAATGTTCAAACAGCAATGCGTACCAGACACAGAAAGAATCATAAGCTTCAACTTACCAGAACTGGCACATTACAGCCAGTGCTTGTTTGTGTTCAGATAAAAGAACAGAATACTTTTTACTTTCATCACTAAGGAAGCATCAGCCTTTGTCAGTCATCCAAGTTTATGATACCCTCAGCCAAACTATGACTTTGTAACTCCCCAGTCAATGACCTCAAGCCTGACCTACAGCAATCCCTCCCTGGGATGAAACAGTAATTTATACACCTCAGACCCTAGTCATTAGGAAAATACGCAATTAAGCTCCAAAGTAATTCTCTGAGGTTAAGATCCTCTCACTAAAGAAACAAAGAATGAGTAGTGATAAAACAAAATCTGGATTCAGAGTTAGCTAGATTTGAAAGTTGCAAATATTTTTGTTATGTTTTTACAATATGTCTGTACTATAATAAAACACATTTCATTAATTTAAACTCTCCAAACAGTAAGGCTGTCCAGAAAGTTAATTTTTTAACCATAAACTTACTGGATAGAATAAATGAAATTGTAGTCATATATAATTTAGCACCTATTACAATTCAAATAAATGGGCAAGAAAGTTACTCTTCTCAGTTTTACATATAAAATATTTTAAATATAGTTGAGGAAATGTTTTTGGTTAGTATGAAGACAAATATTTACAAATCTTAATCTTGGTATATATTTGAACTGCAAAAATTGCTAATTTCTTTATCATAGAACACCTCACCACCTCTCTGCTTGGATTATAGTGGCTAATCTGAGATAAAAGGGAGCAGAATATAAAATTGTAATAATACGGGCTGAGCCCCGGTGACGTAGTGGTTGAGTGCGGGACTGCGGCCCACTGGCTTGGCAGTTCAAATCCAGCAGCAGCTCTCTGGGAGCAAGGCTGGGTAGCTCCCACGACCACCAGAGGGCAGGGATGCACCCCCACCCCCCAAAAAATTGTAATAATACACAATACAAATCAACTAAACAGACAATAGTAACTGTACTGGAAGCTTGATCTTTCTATTAATCAGTCATTAAATTTAGCCCTCCTCTTCCCGGTACACAAGGCAATAAGGGAAATAAGTTCTATTTCAAAATTGGTACTGATTGATAAAAGGTCAACTGCAAAGCGAACACTTTCCTGGCTTCTGTTCTGTGAAAAATAACTTTCCTGCGGAGCAATTTCTGATAAAAGAAACAGAGAATATCCTAAGGGCCAATGTATTCAACTACTTGATTTAAATTTCTTTTTCTTCCTAATGAGTTTGTTTTTCCACAGGGCTTTTTATTCATTGATCTCATTTCCTGATCCACTTAGAATAAATCCCAATGTTTACACACATACATCTCTCTGGTATTTACTATTGATGGTGACATCAGTGTGTAGGCTGAAAAAGGTTGCAAAAGGGGTGATTTTGAGAGAAATTAGTCATACAATTTGTGTGGTCCTGTCTTCACTTAGAGACATTTTAAAAAATGACTACATACTCATTCAGGGAATAATAACTGATTAAAAAAAAGTTTCTGAGGCGTGTCAATTGTCCTGAGATTACACAAACAACAATTCACAGCTTTAACTCATGGCTTCTGGTGGGTGGGGGTGTCTTTCTAGAATAAGCTCATTGTGATGTTTTCATAAAAATATTCCTGTACAATGATAACACACTCAAAGAGTAAAGGTCGGCTGACAGTTCAAGACAGCTGCTCATAAGTGAACTGTCAACATCATTGCTTATACATAAAGTGAAAATGGAGAATAATAGCAAAGAGTCAACTCCTTTTAATGAGGGGAAAATCTATGATACTGAAATCAGACTCTTTAAGATTAGATGAACAAGGAGTGCCATATCAATGCTTAGTCCGTTAACTGCAGACTCCCTATGTGATGTAGAGGGTTAATGTACTTGCCTGCTGATAGAAAGGTTGGTTTTAATACACCTAGAGGTGCCTGCAGGAAACACCTAGAGCAGCGGTTCTCAACCTGTGGGTTGCAACCCCTCTGGGAGTCGAATGACCTTTTCACGGGGGTTGCCCAATTCATCACAGTAGTAAAATTACAGTGATGAAGTAGCAACAAAAACAATGCTATGGTGGGGGAGGGGTGGTCACCACAACATGAGGAACTGTAATAGAGTCACAGGATTAGGAAGGCTGAGAACCATTGTCAGAACCCTGCTTCTGAAAGTCAGTTGATGAAAATCCAGGGGATACTGGCCTGGGGGTGCTATAAGTCAGATTCAACTGCACAGCCTGTCTCATTCATGATGAACTCCTTAAATCTCTAAGATCACTTGAAACCCTCTTTTCTTAAACTTTAAACAATACCCACCTATAGCTGATGCCCTGTTTTGCTTTTTATTTTATTGAGAAAATCGGTCTGGAAGGAATTATTGACTTCATACATATAATTGTATCCCTTCCTGTATCTTACCACCCTGACTACAAATTGACACCCGTAACTTAAAGGCAGTAAGTCCCACCTGTACTTAAGTGTTGGGAGCTATTTTCTCTCCCTAACTGAAGGACTGTGTTTTAAAGCTTTGCTTTCTAGAAAGCTATGGATGGCCGTGGAAGCCCAAAATACAGCTACAGGACCTACACAGGTGATTTCTCTCTAACCATTATTGAGGGCTGGGAATAACCTGATTATCACACAGACAGTACTGGAGAGATGACTGTACTACTACATTAAAGTGATTAAAGTGATTAATTTGACTCAAATGGTTAAAACCTTGTCACTTGATTTCCCTTCTGATAGACTGTAGGTTGTTCTGATTTTTAATATTTTTGTTTCTTTTTCTTTGTTTTTGGGGTTTTTTTTGGGGGGGGGGGCATCACTGCCCTCTGGTGGGAGTGGGAGGCCCAGTCTTTCTCCTGGAGAGCTGTTGCTGGATTTGAACTGCCAAGTCAGTGGGCTGCAGTCCCTGTTTCTTTTTCTTACTGGGGTTTATCTCTGTTTTATTTTGGCATTATTGGTAGCTTTCTTGATTCTTTGTTTTGTGATTTTTCTATGCTTTTTGGTATATGAAACCTAGGATAAATGAATCTAGGAGACACAAACTAGGCTAAGGGTTCCTAGGGGGCACTGATATCAAGGAGTTCAAGAAGGAAGACAATGTTTTGAAACTAATTTTTTTTGGAAACTAATTTTGATGACAATTGTACAACACTGCATGATGTGATTGAATTATGGCATGGTATGATGCCTAGATTAGCTCCTAATAAAATGGTTTGGATAAAAACAATAAATCAACAACACTACTTTCTCCAGCATCAAGTCTCCTCATTTCTAATGACTCATTCTCATCATTCTAATGGATCATCCACATCAGCCTAAAAATATGTAGCCTTTTTTTCCTATCTGTAAAACAAGCGACTCCTTTTCTGTGACCACATACCTCCTTCTAGCTACTACCCGGTCCTTTCACAGCAAAATTCCTCAAACATTGTCTAGCAGTCTATGTGCTTCCACATCCTCCACTTACTTCTTTTTAAGGCCTTTGATATAATGGAGTGTGCAACCAACTTTATGAAAACAAAAAATGACGAAAAATACTTCCCCCACATTACATTAAACAAAGGCATCACAATACAGCGCCCATTTCTGTGTTGTCCTCACGAGGATCACTGTGCTTGAGCCCATTGTCACAGACAACTGCCCATTCTTAGTAGAAAGGCTTCCTCTTTTTTGCTGACCCGCTACTTTACCAGGTATGGTGTCTGTCTTTAAGGTCTAGTTTCTCCTGACAGCATATCCAAAGCATATGAGATGAAGTCTCGCCGTTCTTGCATTCTGGCTAGACTTTATCCTTGACAAAATGTTTTTTTCCAGAAGGTCTTACTATATTTAATATTCCTCACCAAGGCCACAATTCAAAGGCATCGATACTTCTGTGTTCTTCCATATGAACTGTCCAGATCTCACATGTATACAAAATGGCTAAATTATGGGTTGGGTCATGTATACATTAGTCTGCAGAGTGACCTCTGTGCTTTTAAACATTTGAAAGGTCTTTTGCAGCTGATTTGTCTGATCCATGTAGTTATTTGATTTCTTGACTACTGATTTCAAGGGTGTTGATTGTGGATTCAAGGGAAATGAAATTCTTTCCCTATTTTTTTAGCAGCTTTACTGAAACTTCATTCATATATTATACAATTCAGTAGTTCCATTACATCAAGAGTAATTGTACAATCATTACTACAATCAGTTTTAGAACATTTTTCTTTTGTACACAGAACATTCTTCCATTCAACAACTTCTGCATATATAATTCATATCATCCTTCATCGATTATGCTGTCATTGATTATACTCTTCTTATTGTACAACCATTATTGATATCCCTCTCCAAATTGTTCGACCACCAATAAAATAAATTGAATACCTCAAAGGAAAAACTTTTCATCCTTTACCCATAGTAGCCATAGGTCAAGTTTTTTCTTTTTTTAGTAGTTTTTTTAATATAATATTCACATATCATACATTTTCATAGTGAAATCATCTTTAAAAAGAGTTGTATATACATCATCACAATCATTTCTGATGCCCCCTCCCTGCTCCCACATTCATTGATAGCTCCCCAATTTCCCTCATTCTCCCTATCCCACCCTATTCCCAATAAACCACTGGATCAGTTATTGTCTCTCTGTATCCATTTCTTCTGTGCTTCATAAACTGGGAAACCTAACAGAAATTTAGAAAAAGAACAAACAATAATAATATAAACATAAAAATAAGACAGTAAAGACCACCAACAATACTTTAAAAGCCAGAAAGAAAAGTCTGTCATTGAACAAACAAGAAATATTTGAGCCTAGAGCACATTGAGTTTGGGTCAAGAGGGAGGTCAACTGACCAAGGATCATATTATATCCTGGTTCCATCCACCATGATCAGGTTTACGATCTTCTCTGACTGAAAGCAAAATTGTTCCAATCCCTTGCCTGGGGCCAGAGGGGACCCGCCTCTGATAGCAGAAGGATTTGGGGCTCCTACTATCCTCCACAGCCTGCTGCAAATGGGGGGGGGGGGAGGCTCACAAGTTAAACTCTGATATTTTTCCTTTCATCATATTTGGATTTTGTTATCATTGTCTTTGGATCACACAGACTTGTGTACTTCTGCCATGTGGACTAAGTTAAGGACTCATTTAGATGACTGCTTGTTTGAGTAAAAGTCTTTACAACCCCCAGACACTATTTCAATTGATAGCCATTCACCACCTGCCTTTTCATCACACTTTGCTGTGGGACCCTTACCTTCAGTAATGTCTTCATGAAGGTGAGTATCAAGCAGGGCCATCTTCTTTGATTTGGGCTAGAATTAAATTGAAGCCCCAAGTCCATCTGCTTTTCCATGGGTTATGAACAACTCTGGTTTATTTCAGTGGTCATAGTAGGACAAAAAAATGAAACCCAAACCAACAAAAACAACAAACAAACAAAATAAGCACATTGATTATCAGAAATAAGGTTGTTACATTGATAACTTCAATACTTTATCCAATGACATAGAATTTAAGGTAATGTTGATATAATGACTTAATTCAAGTCCAAGTACAAGCTATAATCCATGAGTCATTGCTTTGTATAGATTGATTTCTTAATTGACTGAGTTCTGTTTACATCAAACATGGGGGTTGGTGCATAAAGTGACCAGATTTTAAGCAGGACACCATTGACCAGGGGGCAGGAGGGGTTCTTGATTAAAATTTGATCTATATGGAGCTCATTTCCTCTTTGGAAATGAGCCTCTAAGATTTGTTTAATTGGGGTTTCTCCATACGTAGTGGACTCTTACAATATTGATCTTTGTGTGATTGGCATTGGTTAATTTCACTTAACATAGTGGTTTCTAGGTCCTTCCATGTCATGTGGTTTTCATGCTTTCATCTCTGATTCTTAAGATTCATAGTATTCTATTGTATGTCTGTCCCATAGGTTTTTTTTATACATTCTTCCACTTTGGGGCATTTAGGCTGCTTCCAGGATCTTGCTATAGTGAACTGTACTGCTATTAACATGAGAGAGCATACATCTACTTTTGCTGTGTCTCTTATTTCTTTGGGGTATGTGCCCAATAGTGGTATTGCTAGATCATACAGGATTTCAATTTAAGTATCACCATATCATTTTTCATAGTGGTTATGTTAGGCTGGGTTGACTAGAGAAACAAATCCAGTGACATGCATATATGTGTAAGATATATATATATATATATATATATATATATATATATATATATAGAGAGAGAGAGAGAGAGAGAGAGAGAAAGATTTATATCAAGAAGTAATTACATATCCAGTAAAGATCTCAGCCTAGTCCAGATCAAGTTCGCAAGTCTGATACTAGTCCTTATGTCCCTCTTCAGACATACACCGCTACATGCAATGATGCAGAATGAAAGAATATCACAGGTTGGTGAGTGTAGAGTTGTGTGCATCCAAAGGTGGTGAACTCTTGCAGGTTGCAGTGGGGCTTATCAACAGGAAGGTAAAAGCCGAGACAAAGAGAGGGAGATTCCCAGGACCCTCCTTATGAGAAGGCCACACCCACAGGGAAGCACTATCAAGCTGTGACCTAATTGAAAGGTTAGAGTTCACCCCCACACCTTTATTTATCAAGTTGATGGGAAATTATGGAGCTACCACAGTGGTTGTATGCATTTACAAGTCCACAACAGTGTATATGAGTTCGAATCTCTCCACATCCTCTCCAGCATTTGCTATTTTCTGTTTTGTTTTGTTTTTAGCTTTGTGGGTGTAGAATGGTATCTTATTGTCGTTTTAATTTTCATTTCCCTGATGGTTAGTGATTGTATTTTTTCATGTGTTTGTTAATAATTTTTACCTTTATTTTTCCCCACTCACTCCTGTACTTCATTTTTGATTGTCATGTCTTATTTCCACTTTTTAATTGGGTCATTTGTTTATTTTCTTATTGAGCTGTTGTAGAGTTTGTACATTTTGGGAAATAGGCTCTTATTCAGTGTATTGTTGGTCAATTTTTTTCCCAATCTGTGAGCTCTCATTTTACCTTCCTGATGAAGTCTTTTGACGTGTAAGTGATGTAATTTCAGAATGTCCCAGCTTCTATGTCTTCTGTTGCTTGTGTCTCCTTCAAGTAGTCTGTATATGCCCTTCAACAAAGTTCTTAAATTTGTTCCAACTTTCTCATTGATGATCCTGATAGCTTTGGGGTTTACATTTAGGTCTTTACCCATCTTGAGTTGGATTTTGTGTACAGTGAGAGATACAGGTCTTGTTTCATTTTCTGCATATGGAAATCTAGTTTTCCCAACACTAGTTGTGGAAGAGGCTTCTTTGTCCTGTTGGATATTTCTAGGTACTTTATCAAATATTAATCACCTTTATGTTGATGCATTTATGTCTGACTTTTCTGTTCTGATCCATTTGTCTGACATCTTCTTTGATCTCATTCTTTTCTCTCTTTTTAATGACCTCCTGCTTTCTTCATGAATGATGTTCTCTCACAGATCGTCAATTCTTCTGCCATTAGGATTCAATGCAAAGAATCTGCTATTACAATTTCACAAAATGTGTCCCATTTTGTATGGGACAAATATAGACTACAGCCTAGGAAAGTCTATGGAACAGTTCTGTTCTGTTTTATTGGTTTGTTGTGAGTCAGGATTGACTGGAGGGTGTACAACAACAACAACAATATGTTGAAGGCAATCATATTTTATTAATTACCTAAACTTTTGTTTATTACTCAGCATCATATTTCCCCCAGTCTCAATCTTATAGGTCTGGTTTTCATATGAGTTTGAAATTCCCTTTTCCCCCCTTTTGATTAGGATCCATCTGTTGGATCTAAGACAAAAATTTTCAGTAATGGTACCTGGGCACCATCCATTTCTTCTTGACTCCTCGCAATGGAAGTTATGGAGTTTATGGAGGCAAGCCATCTACAGTTCATTTCATTCTCTGATTCCAGGGCCTCCTTTTTATTTTGTTATTTCAGGGAAATAGAGAGCCATTATTATGTCATGGGTAGCCACTTGTAAAGTTCTTAGACCTCACAAAAATAGGAAATGGAACAGAAACTCTAAACACATTAGGGTAATTTACCAGATAGACCTATGAAGTCATTGCCTTAAAATGCATAACCAAGAAAACGAATTGCCAATTTGACGTGATATAAACCAAAAACTGAAGGGGGACTTGAAGCATTTGTTGATGAAGATCAGAGATTACAGCCTTCAGTATGGATTACAAAGCAATGTTATTACAAAGACCAAAATTCTCACAACTAGATCGTGATAAATGGAGAGAAAATTGAAATTATTAAGGTTTTTGGATCCACAATCAAAGCTCATGGAAGCAGCAGCCAAGAGCTCAAAAGATACATTGAATCGGACAACTCATCTGCGCAAGACTCTTTCAGAGTATTGAAAAGCATGGATGTTGTTTTTAGGATTTAAGTGCACCTGACCCGAGCCATGGTATTTTCTGTTGCCTCAAATGAATGTGAAAGTTGAACATTAAGTAGAAAGACCAGAGAAGAATCCATACATCGGTGTTGTGGTGCTGGGGAAGAATATCAAAAGTCCAGGAAAGGACCATTGTTAGAGTAGGTAAGGAAAGATGGAGCGTGGAGGCATGGTTGAACTCTGCTCTGGCAACTGCCTGGGAGTTTGTGTGGAAATGGATTCTCCTTCTCCCTTGTGTAGCCACAGGAGATTGGATGTGCCACCAAGCCCCACCATCTTCTTCTTTGTCCTGTTGATGCTGTGTTGGGTTCAGGAATCAGGCAAGCTCAATACTTGGAAACCTTCTCATGACAGTGGGATGATATACTGTATTATTACACAGCTAGATTAGAGATTGAATGTCCAGTACAGAAGGGCAGGATCATAGCAAGAATGAAGTTTCCACATAGAGAAACCCGCCCTTGAATGGAAGGATCCCTGATGGTGTAATTGGTGATGTGTTCAGCTGCTAACCAGAGGTTAGAATTCACCAGCTCCTCCGGAGAAGAAAGATGGAGCTCTCTGCTCCTGTAAAGACTGAGAGCTTCAGAGACTCTGGGGAGCAGTTCTGCTCTTCCCTCCAGAGTCCGTCTTGGTTGGAATGGAATACATGGCAGTGGATTTATAGACAATGTTCGCTTTGTCTACCTGTCTACACTCCCACTCTTGCCCCACGGGATTTTGTGGCCAAGGACATGAATGTTAAAATATGCTGAATCTTTTCCAGTCTTCTGGCCTTCTTGTGCCCTGGATGACTTTACAGTCTTATTTAATTAAATTTGGAGCTGTCTTTAACCTTTTATTGTGTGAACTGTCTATGTGGGCATGTGTGTGGTTTCCTGTTGCTAGCTAAGAGAAATATTTCTCCATCTCTAACCTAGAGGACAATATGGTTGGTCTAATTCAGCAAGACAATTAGAGGAGTTTTTTCTTACAAAAGCCTATGAATTTCATTGAATATATACAAGGAGACTTCCAAAAGTTTGTGGAAAACCTGTTATCTGTTTATTCCACTTTTTCATGAATATTTTTGAAGCCTCTTTATATAATGACACTTATTTGGACTGCTGAAATCATTTTGGTCCTTGATTGAATTCTGGATAAACGAGGCTAGTCAAAGGCTAGTCTACACCTATAATTCCATTCCCTGTTGCATTGTCCTCCCCATTGCAATTCGAATTTTCCTTCCTGTACTTTGCTAAAAAGTCATCAGCAGGGATTTTCTTCCACTTGTATTTTTTCCCTGCCCTTTGGATCTCTTTTTCCCATCCTTTCTCTTTTCTTCTGCTCCCATCTTTCCTTTGTTCCTTTTCCAAATTCTTCCACCAACCTATCTCAGACGCTAATTTTAGAACTATGCTCCGTTTCTGAACAAAACCCCACGTCTTTGCTTGCTTGCTTTCTTCTTTTATAACAAGGAGATGGTGTGAGCACAGTCCCCCACTACCAGAAATGATGCCACCAAGTTTCCCACATTTGGGAAATCGCAGGGGTCAGCACACTCGGAGTGCAATGGTGAGCCTTGCTCTGGGAAAACGACCTTCATGATCATGAGCTCTCCCCTGCCAGCTAAGTATAGCTTCTTTGCTTTCTTACCTCTGCTTGATTTCTCAGTTCAGCCCCTATTATGTTGCACCACCCTCTCATGTCTACTTGCCTGTGTGAGCTCTCAGCACAAAGGAAACAAACTTCCAGTCCGATCGACTGGAGGGAAATTCATACATGGAACAGAGAAGAAGGAACTAGTTCAATCCTCATAATTGGGCAAGAATACAAAATAAAGGTTGAAATTAGCTGGGTAATAAAACAACTAACAAAATGAATAAAATGTTCATTATATATTTTTACCTTTTGCTTCAGAAAAAGTATAGTGAAAAATTTAAGCTGGAATAGACCAATATAACTATTTTACAGGACTGGCAGTGGGAGATTTTTGATTTGCCCTAACAGATGGAACTGACATTGGAATATGTTCCAATAGTAGCTTTAGGAAATGCCGTTGCTTTCTAATATTTCAAGTTGCATGTAAACCCTGCGATGGTTTGAAATCTTTACATCGCAACTGCATCAAAGTCACAAATCTTCTGAGCTTGAATAGCTTCCTTTTCCTGCTTTCTCTCTCACTCTTCCTTTGGCTTCCTTCCTTTGTTTTACCATCATATCTTTGAATAATATCTTGCCATAGTGCTATAAATATGGAGAAAAATGAAAATGTGGAGATGTTACCTTTTCCCCTCTGTTATTGGAGAGTGAATACTAATTTTCTGGAAATGGACATTCTAGTATTAATCAGAACATAAACTATCACATAGTAATTCCTTTTTATATTGTGAAGCGCTTATTTCTAATGACAAATAAATGAAAATTTGTCTTGAAGCATGGTGTGGCCTGGGTAACAGATTGCATGCCGAGTACTCCTATGTGGGTGTATCTGCACGTGGGCAGACCCCCCAAGAGACAGATAGAAGAGCAATGCCTCAGTTCCTAAGACCATCGGGAGTATGTGTTTTCAGAAGATCCTAGGCGACCCCCGTAAAAGGGCCTTTTGATCTCCAAAGGGGTCTCGATCCACAGGGTGAGAACCACTGCCTTAGAAGGTTATTACTGCTGTGTGGAACTGGTTTCAACTCGCGGTCATTCTATGTACAGTAGAACACTGTGGGGTCTGTTCTCTGTCAGCCTCACAACTGCTCCCATGGTTGAATGGATTGTTGCACCTCTATGCTACTCCATCTTGTTGAGGCTCTTCCTCACATTATAATTCTTGGATTAAGTACAAAAGCTATTTTATGCTTTAAACAAACAAAATTCCATAGAAACCCCAAGTATTGCTACTATAAGTAACAGTATACCCTCTGAGCTCTATACATCAGAAATATTGTGAAAAAGAGCAAAACTCAGTACATTCTGGAAGCTCAAAAGATAGAAAATGAAAGCAGTTTACTTGGGGGATTTGTGTGCATATTTAGATATTTGATGGAAAAACAGAGTAGAGAATTGGAGTTATCAGAAAAGAGAAACAGTGGATAGTATTACTGGACAGTTGAACAGTGCAATGTACTTGTTTGATTGTTAATATCCAACATATCCCTCTCATATTTTGAACCACTTCTCTTTTTTTTGGGGGGGGGGGCATCACTGCTCTCCAGTGGTGGGAATAGGAGGCCCAGCCCCACTGCTGGAATTGAACCTCCGTCCCAGTGGGCCACAGTCCCGCGCACAACCACTACGCCACCGGGGCTCAGCCCGAACCACTTCTCTTTACTGAAGCATTGACACTGTCATTTCTTCTCCCATGGCATACCAATAATCCCACTCATCTGTCACCCTGTGAAAGCTGGACATTGAATAAGGAAGAAGAAGAACAGGTGTGTGTAAATTGTGGTGCTGAAGACAATTGAAAGCGCCCTGGAGTTCTAAGAGGACAAACTGATCGTTGTTGGAAAAAGAAAGGTCAGAATGCTCCTTAGTGGCCAGTGTGGCAAGACTTTGTCTTACATACTTTGGACATATTGTCAGGAGAGACTAGTCCCTAGACCTGTCTAGCTAAAGACATAATGTTTGGTAAAGTGGAAGGGCAGCGACTCAATATGAACAGTCTCTTCTTACCTTACTTTAAAATGCAACATTTTAAGAGATAGCATACACTCAGGAACCAATAGTACTGAAGGAAACAGCTAAGCTGCACTAAAATCATTAAGGAAAAAACAAGGCTTTAGGAATTGCCTAAATCTGCTGACATGCTTCAAGAACTAATGATGTAGCACTGGAAGTACTCACTGGGTCTATGGCACAAAATTTGGAAAACAGCTGCTTGGCCAACTAACTGGCAAAGATTCATATTTGTACCCATTCCAAAGAAAGATGACCCATCAGTGCACAAATTTAGAATGAGATCATTAATATCACTTGCAAGTAAAATCTTGCTGAAGACCATCCAACAACAGTTGCAGCAGTATGTGGACAGACAGCTGACAAAATTTTAAGCAGGATTCAAAAAAGGATATGGGATGAGTGGTATCGTGGTTATCAGATAGATAGTGACTGAAAGCAGAGAATACCTGAAATGTTTATTTGTGTTTTAAAGACTATGCAAAGGCATTACACTCTGTGGTTAATAACCAACTACGGATAGCATTGAGAAGAATTCTGGGATACTTCATTGTGCTCATGTAGAACTTGTATATGATCAAAAGACACTTCTGAACAGAACAAGGAAATGCTGTATGGTTTAAAATCAGGAAAGATGCGTAACAGGGCTGTATCCTATTATTCAGTCTGTATGCTCCGTAAATAATCTGAACTATATGAAGCTGAACTATATGAAGAAGAATGAATCACATTGGAGGAAAGTTCATTAGCAACATGTGATATGCAAATGACACCACCTTTCTTATTGAGAATGAGGAGGACTTAAAACACTTGCTTATAAAGATCAAAGACTGCATCATTTAGTATTAATTACAGCACAGTGTAAAGGAAACCAAATTCTCACAACTGGGCATTCTGATAAACAGAGAAATGATTGAAGTTTTTAAGGATTCCATTTTACTTGGATCCACGATCAATGCTCATGGAAACAGCATTCAAGAAATGACCATTATTAAAAAGCATTGCATTGGGCAAATGTGCTGCATAAGACCTCTTTAAAATGTTAAAGAGCAAAGATGTCACCTTAAGGATTAAAGTAGGCAGGACATTTTCCATGGCCTCATATGCATGTGAATGCTGCACAGCGACTGAGGGAGGCTGGGGAAGGCTTGTGGCATTTGAATGGCGGAGTTGGTGAAGGCTGTCGGGAGTCACGTGGACTGCCAGGAGGACAAACAGAGCATAAGTGCAGCCAGCATGCTGAGGATGAAGACTACCCAGACAAACTTCGCCGGACTCTCCACCAGCATGACAGCACTCCTGCTCATTCGACATACAAGAGCCTCAGTGCTGATCTGGCACCTTCTGACAACTTCCCCCCCCCCCCAATCTTTACAGGGCACCCATTTTTTCCCTGTTATTATAAAAAAGGCTGCTTTGATATACTTAAATCCCCACAATCCTGAGCTCTTTAGGATGAACTAAATGGCTGGGATAATTGCTTACAAAAACATCTTGACCTTTATGGAACTTATGCTGAGAAATAAAATTTTTATTTTAAATTCCATTTTCCATGAACTTGATGAAGTCTCCTGATCTACGGCCCCCAGTTCCCTTCTAAGAGCTAGGACCCTTTCTGATGTATCCCCTGAAGGGTGTGTATGTACCAACAAGTGAATATTTGTTTTTATAGAAATGATAATGGGCTGAGCCCCGGTGGCACAGTGGTTGTGTGCGGGACTGCAACCCACTGGGTTAGTGGTTCAAATCCAGCAGCAGCTCTCCAGGAGCAAGGCTGGGCTTCCTACTCTCACCAGAGGGCAGTGATGCCACACAAAAAAAAAACGCTGTATGGAAAGTGGTTCTATAGAGGAGAGGAGTGATGCCCCCCCCCAAAATGATAGTACTATACCATCTTCCACACAGCACATATTGAATAACTTACCTTGTTAACAAATAAAGCTATGCCTCATTCTTATTAATGAATGTATATGCCAGTGTACAACTTGCTATACCCCCATTTAATTGCCTCCAATTAGTGGACATTTATTTCATCTTTCAGTCTTTTACTATCACAAGGACTACTATAATGAACACCTTCATAATACATCATTTTACATATACATGCATTTGATAAAGTCTTCCTGCTGAGGTTGATGATTTTATAGTTTTTGTAAAATTACTTACCAAGGAAATGATAACTATTTTGTAGTAAATTTTTCAATTTACATTTTAATTGAATTCAGTTCTACTTCTGCTTTTAATCTTTTTTTTCAGAAATGAAGTACACATAGATCCCTATGTGCACAAATAATTTCTTTTTGAAAACTTAGTGCAAGACTGGCCACAGTGAAGTGGAGATTAAAGATATCCCAAATATCAAACTTTTCCAAAATGCTATAACACTCCATTGTCCCTGATGTCAGCCACCCAAGGTTCTACACTTCATTGTACCCTCTCCCTGACCTCATGAACCAGTAAGCAAATGACTCAAATGGTTGTGAGTGCTGGTAAGTCCCCCAGATCCAAAGTTCAGATGTCCATCTAGACTAGAGGACCCCTTCCCTTCCAATAAGGCTGCAGAAGCTGTGAGATCAGTTCTGGTGATAGGTTGTAGCTTAAGTCACAAGAACTGGAGGTCAGGCAAAGGCAAGTCAGATGAAGGATCCCAAGCAAGAACCAAACTATTTGAAAACCTATGCAGGTCTTGCTTTTATGCATGCTCACTTGAGAAGAGAAGGTCATAAAAAATGGCTTTGATGGAGGGGTGATTTTTATTTTACCAGACCCCAAGAAACTGGGTTGAATCACACTCTAACTCTGTCTCAGCAACAACAGATAAAACCAAAGCTCACTGCCATGGAGTCAATTCTGACTCATAGTGACCCTTCGGGAGAGGATGGAACTAACTGACCAGGTGTGTGTCTGAGACGGCAACTCAAAAGGGACGAGAAAGCCTTGTCTTTCTCTCAAGGAGTCGCCAATGGTTTCGAACTCTTACCCTTGTATTTAGCAGCCCAATGTGTATCCAGTAGACATCTGGGGCTCCTTGCACAACAGACAATTCCCACCCACACAGGATTACAACCACAAGAGTAGAGGCTGGAATTGATGATGGATCACAAACATGAGAACTACAGCTAGAAGGTCCAGGTAAGGCACTACATATTATTATGAATGTGCTTGCACACCCTTTAGGGTACAAAGTCTTTCCAGTGTACTATCCCAATCTGCCCTGTGGCAGTCATATGGTATGTTAATTTCATGATTGAGATGTAGGGGTGGACTCTAGCCTGTTAATCTGGAGATAGCCATTGAGTAACCAATGAAGCCTCCGTGTGGGCATGGCTTTCTCCAGAGACTTCTGGGAAATCTCGCGATATTTCCCTCGTGAAGATGAGAAGCTAT
>PVJH01030477.1:0-24772 GCA_004026705.1 Nesogale talazaci
TCTGGGTACAAGACTTGATACTTTACATATGCAATTTTTCCCCAAACTTTTTATTTGTGAATTGGATGAGTATTTACAGAGCAGATCATTCAATGGTTTATTATTTTTATTTTTTGGACCTCACTGCCCTCAGGTGGTGGGAGTAGGAGGCCCAGCTTTTGCTCCTGTGAGCTGGAATCGAACCTCCATCCCAGTGGACTGCAGTCCATTCAATGGTTTATAGATACTCTGTTTCCTCTCACTCATTGTAGTCTCCTAAAATGCAACACAGCCCATTCAGCTTCCTCCCTGTGGGTCCTGGTTCCATGCCTCCTTCTTTCCTAGCCCAGAGTCTGAACTTTGCTAGGGGGTAAATGCTGTCCTTTGGGTCTCAAATGGTTGACAATTCTCAGGTGTGTACTTTCCTAGTGTTCGGGGTCCCATAATAGGCCCGACTTTTGTTTAGCTGAAAACTGGGTCACAGAAGTGAGTGCATTTCCAGATCCAAAGGTGACGAAGGGCTATAGTCTCAGAGACTCCATCAGTCTCTATCTGATCAGTGAGCTTAATCTCTTTTATGATCTTGAGTTTTCTTCTGTATTTCTCTCCAGCTATATCCAGGATCTTCTAGTATGATCTCTCTCAGAGAAATTGTGGTAGCGGGGCACCATCTAGTTCTTCTGGTCCCATGCAGGGTCATAAAGATGATATCATGTCCTCTAATCCTCACAGCAACCGCAAACTAAAGCTCTCCATTTATACTAGTTGATACGCGGACAGCTTGAACAAAGGTGCATGAATGAGGGGCCCTTATCTCCTGATGGTGAGGGAGGGAGATGTTCAACTCCAAGTGCCATCACTTCCACAGGGAAGGGACAGCTCGTGCTGTGTGGACATACCCAGGCACTTAGAAAGCTCAAGCTTGGCTTCTTGGTTGCTTCTCTGTCAATGACTGACTGACTAACTCTGCCAGGGCATCTGCCTAGCAACGAGCTGCTGCTCGAAGGTGAGATCTGAAATGTGACACAGACTCACTCAAGAGGCTTAAAGCTGAGGACAAATGACCACTTGGCCAGGGACGCTGTGAAGGGACGTCTGCCCCATGTGGTGTGGGCAGGGCCCTTGGTCCCAGTTCTCAGATTCTGGGGTTCTCAGTGGGAGGTGGTTTGTGTAAAGTGTTTACAAACAGATGATATCACTTGCCGACCTACCTCCGTCTCCATACCAAGGGTGTGTGTTGCCAGCAAGAAGCCCTGGGACTTGGTGAGGTGGGGAGGAAGAAGGACTGACTCATAGCCGGCAGGCTGGAAAGGCAATCCGAGAGTGGGGAATGACCCCTAACAGGAACCCGTGGCCAGAGTTTGGGGAAAGAATTGTCATGACTCACCCAGACGCACATGATTCAAATGGGAGTTCACACCCTTGTACACGAGGCATCTAAAACAGCCGCCAAGAGGCTGGTGGGACTGCTCGACCACATTTCGCCACAAAATCACAGGTGACTGTAAGCAGACTTTGACGAGAGAGGTTTGGGGCCTCCACTAGGAGTTCCATTAAAGAAACCCAGAGATCGGCTTTAGACAGGCTAGAGCTCACCCATCATGACCCTGCAGCCTTTTCCCCTGATTTCTAGCTGTGGGTAAAGCCAAAGGCATGGGGTGGTGCATGCCCTGGGGGAGGGAGAACACGCGTCCCCCAGCCGGCTGTGTTGTGCGGCTGGAGATCTGGTGTTAGGTCATCACATGTAAGCTATGACAGAATCAGATGTCTTACTCTCTTTGAAACAGTTGGGTAATACTGTTGCATTCCTGACAGCCTCCATCTCATCTCGTGTTACACTGTTGAGGGCAATAACAATAGCTAATTAGTGCCGCACTTGGCAGATCATAAGGTGCGTTCCACACACATTATCTCCTCATCCATACGCATGCCATGGAGTCACTTTGGACTGCTAGTGGCCCTTCACGACAGAGCGGAACGACCCCTGTGAGCTTCTCAGACCGCAATTCTTTACAGGAGTAGAAAGCCTTGTCTTCCTCCCAAGGAGTGCTTGGTGGTTTCAAGCTGCTGACCCTGCGGCGAGCAGCCTTACAGGTAAACATGGCACCACCTTGGTATTTTCATCCCTGCTTAACAGATCAGGGAAGGATAACCCCTCTGCAGTGAATGAGCTGACAAACAGCAGTCTCTGCCTGGACCAGGCTGTCTAAGGGCTTCCCATAGAGCCAGGTACCCATCTCAACCTACACATTGAGTGAGCTATTGACATGGCAGTGACGTGTCACTGTCTGGTACGGCGCCCCTCGCCTATTCCAAAACCAAAGCATGGGCTGTGGAGTCAGTCCTGGCGTGGAGAGCAGAAGGGCCCCATGGAATGATCTTTTCAGAAGGAGATTGCGAAGCCTCCTTTCCAAGTCAACCCATGGAATGATCTTTTCAGAAGGAGATTGCGAAGCCTCCTTTCCAAGTCAACCCCCTGGTGGGTTTGAACAGCCGACTCTTTGATTCGAAGTCAAGGACTTAACTAATCGTGCCACCAGAGACTCTAAGGGTACCTTCCCCCCAAACAAACTCACTGCCATCAAGTTGATTCCAACTCATAACGACCTGACGGGACGGGGTGGAACTGCTCCGGTGGACTTCTGAGAGGAGAGCGCCTCATCTTTCTTCCTCAGAGCACCTGCTGGCTTTGAACTGCTAACGTTTGCCATTAGCGATCCAGCGTGTAACCCCGTCGTACCTCAGCAGAGTTCCTAGGCACATATGAGAGGCTAGTAAGTAAGTGAGTGAATGTATCTTAGTGTCGACTATTGTGCTAAACGATTCTAGCAAGCTACCCTAAAGTATTACTCAACTTTAAGGAGTTTATGATCAGAATTTGGAATCTGATTGGAGTACAAAATCACATAAAATATGAATGGTAACTCAGATCCAAAGCGCAAGAAATGTTGCCGGTAGAAGGCGTGACAGGCAGAGGCAAGTTGCTATAGGAATGCCACTGAATGTAGATGAGAAATTTTACAGAAGTCTAAATGAGGGCAAAATTACTATGGACAAGCCTTCATAGACAGGGAAACTGAGTCAGACTTGAGGATGGAGATCCTTGGGTCAAGAAGAGATACTCTGTGTATTCTGCAACCTCATGGGGTAGGGGCATGAAACCAAGACCCTTTCTATAGGGACCTGGGAGCAAATAGACAAGAAAACAAGAGAGATAGTACTGTGATTTCTCATAGTAAAAAGTGCTGAGAGGCAAATAAAGGGCCAGCCAAACCCAAACATATCCACAGCCAGACAGCTGATTCTGAAGCAACTGGGCCTAGCAGAACTGCCTCCCAGAGTGGCTGAGGCTCGAAGTCTTTTGAGGAGGAGAAAGCCTCATTTTTCTCCTTAGAAATGACTGGTGGATTTGAACTGCTGGTATTGTGGTCAACTGCCCAATGCTAAATTACCTGTTTTAATGAAAGAAGATTCTAAAAAGAAAAAAAAAAAGAGGCACCTCAAACTCCCTGCTATTGAGTCAATTCTGACTTCTCGCGGCCCTACGGGACAGAGTACAACTGCCCCTTTGGGTTTCCAAGGGTGTAAACTCCTTAAACAGGTGTAGAAGTCTCATCTTTCTTCTGAGGAGCGACTGGTAGATTTGAACGACAGGCTTTGGTAACAGATCAGTGCTTAATTCTCTATACCTACCATGTGGGTCCTTCCATAAAAAAAGATAGGGAGTATAAAAATTAACTGAGGCTTTATGGACACCAAGGAAGCCTGTCTACGGAAGTGCTAATTGAGCAGAAGAGGCGGAACAAACACCTGGAGGCGGGAAAGCATCTGGTTCCCGGTTCTCCCTGAGGGCAACTGATCATCTGGGGTTCAAGAGGCTCCCTCCCACACTCAGGTGGCCCCATTCGTGATGTCCTCTTGCTGCAGTCTGCTTGGATGAGATTTGATAATGGTATCAATCACATACTGTGTGCTCTCTCATGACATTCACGCCTCACAATTCTCTTGCCAGGCTGATTCTTTTCTTGCCTGTTTTTTTCTGATAAGAAAACGGAGTCATAAAGCTACTGGGTAGCTGACCCTAAATGGACCGCTTGTAAGTGACACAGCAAGAATCCAAACCTGGGTGTTTGAACCAGTGTTTTTTTTGTGGGCATCACTGCCTCTGGTGGTGTTGGCACCACCCAGTGCCGCTCCTGAGAGAGGCCGCTGGATCCGTCCGAACCACCAAGCCCGCGAGCCGCAGTCCTGCACTCAACCACTTACGCCACCAGGGCTCAGCCCCCAGTGCTCTTTTCTACAGTTATTCATTTATCAAAGAATTAGCAGGCCCTGCCAGGTGGCCATCAACCTTGGGCCCACAGGACACTGCTGATTGTCATGGTATCTAAGAGTATCTGCATGATTGAGGTGGCTGCCGAAGTCTTAAGAGAGACTTATGGACTAGTATCAACTAAAGAACTTATGTTAGATTGGGCTGGGATGATTCTTTTGCTATATAATTATTTCATGATATAAATCTCTTTCTTATACATAAAAATACAGTTCAGGTTTAGAAGAGGCTAGGGTCTAGTTTGTTTTTTAATTATTCATGTGATTACTTTTTTATTGCAGCAAAGCTAAACATCACAAAAACATACTCCAATTCAGCAGGTTCTGCACGTGACATTCAGTATCATTGATTATAGTCTTTGTGTTGTGCAACTATTGTATAATTTTCCAAATGATTCTATCACCATGAAGATACACTCAATGCCTCCTAAGCAAAAATTCTTCCTCCTTCATCTATGGTAACCATTGGTCAAGTTTTGTTGTTGTTGTCACATGCACATATCATACACTTCCATAGTTATATAGTTTTTTAAAAAAGAGAGTTGTATGTGCCTCCTCACACTCAGTTTAATGCTCCCTCCCCCCTTCTGTTTGCTTCTCAAACTCCCTGCCCCACCCCCACTCTCCCCCACTGCACACACCCCTGCCTCCCTTATTGTCTCTATGCACCCACTCCTTCTTTGCTTCACAAACTGGGAAAGTCTCTTCCAAGAAGGTTGGTCCTGCAGACTCTTCTTTCCGTTTGCATGGTCTATGCTGGTATCTTTCCACCTCGGACAGTTAGAGTAAGAAATTCCATTTGAAGGGATAGCAGTTTCATCTTAACTGCATGCAACAAGTAGAACTGGAAAACTGGCATTCGTCATGACTAAGGACAACATCCTCTCTTCTGTGGGTGACGCTGCTGACGACCAGAATGACTTGGGTCTCATTACCCTAAAGTATGCAGCGTGCCTCAGGAAGAGGGACAGTCCAGCTGAGAAAAGCAAGCAGCTCCTCTCCTCTTATCTCCTCTTAAAAACATTGCATCAGGCCAAACACAATGGCAGCGAATGTATCTCCTCATGGATGTGTCTCTGTCTCAGGCATACATTAATCTTGTTGCCATCTTGGAATGGAACACAGCAGCTCTGCAAGTTGGGAAGGTTGACGCTCAGTCTTCAAAGGTCCTGATTTTTCTATCCTTAAGAAGTGGGATAGGGACCCTGGGGATGTTGTGCTTTTGAGTTGGGCAGAGATCTGCAAGGTCAGCAATTCTACCACCAGCCCTCCAAGGTTGAACAAGGAGCTGTCACCTTCTATCAAGAGTTACAGTCTGGGAAACTCACGGGGCAGTTCTACCCTGTACTTTGAGGTCCGGATAGGTTGGCATCAATTCAATGGCAGTGTTTAAGGAAATACAATGACACGTGTCTGAAAGCTGATCAAGAACATCTCCCTCTCGCACCCTGCCAAGTCCTTTTCTATTCATGTCAGTCATTTTTCATTCATCACAAATTTATCCAACAATTGGCTATATCCCAGGCATCGTGTGATACAAATCAGTAACTCTTCTCCAGTGGGAGAGAGTCAGACTTCATAATGCAGCATAAGGTGACAAATGTCTAATGCCAGCGCATGTAGTCTACCTGGTGTGTTACAGGACCTTCACCCAGTGGAGGTAGAGACAAAAGCTTCAGAGGGGGAGTGTTTGACCTTATCTCTGAAGGAGGTCAGGGTGAGAAGATGGGAGAAAATATTTCAGTAAGCAGCATCAAGGGCTAAGGGGTGAGTGAGTATGTGTGTAGCAGCTCAGGAAGCTGGGCCAGGTGAAGTCCTACCAGGACACAGGTATAGCAGGATCAGTATGATTCCCTAAAGCTCCTGAACCTTTATCCTGAAGGTATGGTGGATCATAGCATGTGGTGAGCCTGTTCAGTCTCTCTCCGATGATAAGTCCATTCTCCTAAAGTCACTGTGGAGCCCCCGAGTGACACAAACAGTCCATGCACTCCACTAAGTGTGGAAAGGGTGGAGAGCTGAGCTCCCCCTGAGGCACCTTGGAAGAAAGATCTGTTGCCTATCTGTTTCCAAAATCAGTAGCCATGAAAAGCACACCTCTGCTCTGAGACATGTGAGTCATCATGAATAGGAATCGGCTCAAAGTCAACTGAAAGTAAAGCAAAAGTTACTGTGGCTTCAAAAGGGGAAGCCTTTTTTACTTGATATTTAGCTCATGCTCACTGGATTTTGATGCTTAGTGTCATCCTCAAATTTCACAGAGTATCATTCATATTTTGTCTTGTCTTTAAGTTGCCAGCTTGAATCCACCCTTGGAAATAAGGGGATCTACTTCCTAAAGAGCACAACCAGGGAAAACCCTACTGAATGCAGTTCTACCAGAAAAACACAGGCCTGGATCCTCTTGCGGTGCGCTTGACTAGATGATGGCCACTGTGCTTCTCTTTTTAACCCTGATGAATGATGCTTGTTCCTGTAGCTCTCCGGCTAGATTATCTCACTCCAGGGTCACCAAGCTCAAAGCTCACTGCCATAGAGCCAATGCCGTTTCCTGTGGGTTTCTGAGATTGTAAGGGTTTACTGGCATAGAAAGTTCCATCATTGTCCTGGAGAGATGCAGGTGGTTTTGAACTACCGATGAAGCAGATCAAAGCCCAACGTGTCGCCACTACACCAAAGCATTTGACTCAGTACTGACGACTAGAACGCTCGCTGAGACAGTGGATTAAATGATAGGTTCATCCTCCTTGTCCCGTTACTTCTTTATCTCTGTCTTCCTCCTTCTTTTCGGAGTGTGAGGGAGGAAGTGCACATTTAACCACGGGTCATCCCTAGGAGTCGCAACCAGAAAGGTAGAAGAAGAATCAGGTCCAGATGGATTCCAGAACCTTCATAGCACAATTGGATGGTCTACATGTGGAGTTTTATGTGGGGAATGAAACTAGTTTAATATGAAATATTTTCCCAACAGTTTAATTGGCATTTATTTCACATCTCATATAATTAAATAATCCAATCACATCAAGAATAGCTGTACAATGATTACCACATCAGTTTTAGAACATTTTCTTCATTCTTGTGCTCACTGTTACTCAATTCCCCACTCCCCCCACGCTCCCCAGCCTCCCTTGCCAATCCCCAAGGAACCATTAAGCCAGCTACTGTCTGTATTGATTTACTGATCCTGGATTACATATGTTCAAAAACAATAAAACAGAAACAAAGAATGAACAATAAAAACAAAAGAAAAACAGAAAATCTAAAAATGGCAGCAAACTTTAATGGATCAGAGAGGATATCACATGATAGGGTTCTTAATTTTACCCAAACTGCACCTGCAGCAATCCACTTTCCAATGCCTTATGTATGAATGTGAAATATTTTAATTTATTAAATCACTCTTGTTTCTTTTTCTTAACCAGACTTAATTTTTTGTTTGTTTGTTTTTTTTTTCGGTTTTTCGGGGGGGGGGCATCACTGCTCTCCGGTGGTGGGAGTAGGAGGCCCAGCCCCACTGCTGGAATTGAACCTCCGTCCCAGTGGGCCGCAGTCCCGCGCACAACCACTATGCCACCAGGGCTCAGCCCCCAGACTTAATTTTAACCTACTTCATTCCTTCCCTTTAAATGCCAGTGACTCTGTTATAAAATTTATTATAGTTCTATTAGGGTGTCCTGGGGGCCAAGTGGTTATATACTGGCCTGCTAACTGCAAGGTCAGCATTTCACAACCCCTAGCCATTCCATGGGAAAAGATGGGGCGTTTGATTCCCATAAACAGGGACAGTTCTCCCCAATCCTACAGAGTCACGATGAGTCTGACTGGAGTGACTCAATGGCAATGAAATTACTCTATTTGGTTCTTTCCAAAGGCTCGCCACTTTGCTGCCAAGTCTGTTGCAGCTCACAGCAGCCATATAGGACAGAGTAGAACTGCTCCTTTGGATTTCTGGGCGATACATCATGACAGGAGCAAATTGTCTCATGTCTCTCCTGAGTTTTGGATGATGGGCTCAAACCAATGATGTCTCACTTAGCAGTCCAGTACTTAACCTCTTTTTCCACCAGGGCTTCCAGTTGTCAACTAGTTTCTATATATTTTCTAAGGGACCCTGATGATGTAGTAGTTACATGCTTGGCTGCTGACAGAAAGACAAGCTCTTTGAATTGCCAGCCCGCAGCCCACATCCATAGAGATTCGCCACCTCTGGCGCCCTCTGGGACAGTTCTATTCAGCCCAATGGCATTGCTGTGAGTCAGATTCAACTGCATGGGGATGGGCTTGGTTAGGGTCATGAATTCTCTGATTTTTAACTTTCTTATTTCTCTTACATCATCTCTAGTCATTTGAAACATGATTTGTAATTGATAAATTTTAGCAGATAGCTCTTCAATCTGAAATGTCTTGGAACTCTACTGTTTGTAGGGTCTATTGATCCTCCCTGCAAAATAACTCACAATTCAAATGACAAAGCACATGAGAAAACGAGAAATTCATGGGAAAGGCTTTTATTCACGTGGGCAAAATTGGGTCTTTCATTTGTCTGGGGATAATTTATATATTGAATGACCACTTTGGGGATTCTCAGATAGCCGGCGCAATATACTTTGGAAAGAATAGAAAACCAATATGAAGCACAGACTTGTGGCTTTATTGGTTAAGGATTTGCTTCCAACTCTTCCCAAAGTTTAGTCAAAGACAGACAGACAGTGGTGTCATTTTTCCCAAGCAATCTTTTGCATTGAAGATGTCTCTTCTATTGCTCCCAAACTTATTCCTTCTTCTCCTGGTTTAGCCCCCCCACACCCAATCCGTAAAATATGAGGGCCCCTCCCCCCCAGCTTTTAGGTAGCTGCCATATCACTGTATGTTTTTTTTCTTTTCATTTCCCTTTCCAATTATGGACTTTGGGAAATGCTCTTTCTTGCAAGTTTATAGATGTAAAAGGATATAAGTAACATTTTATCTAGCCCATCCATAGGATGACGAGAGCAGAGAGATTGTCAAGTTTTCCAGTAAGCAATATTGCCAGTCAGTAGTTAGTTCTTGGAAGGTTCTAGAGGGCCCCTATATTGCTAAAGGGAACCAAGGGCATCCTTTTCTGTGTACCTTCCCTCACTGTCATCAAGTCGGTGCTGACTTAGTGATCCTGAAGGACAGAGTGGAACTCCCCTGTTAGTTTCTGAGCATGTGGCCCTTTTCAGGAATAGACAGCTTGGTCTTTCTCCTGAGGAGTGGCTGGTGGTTTTGAACTGCATACCCTGTGGATTGTAACCCAATTTGTAACCACGATGCCACCAGCACTCCTGCAGACCCAACACAGGAGTCCTGATGGCGCTAACCACAAAATCGGCAGTCCAAGCCCACCAGTTTTTCCAAAGGGGAAAGATGAGGTTCTGCCCCAGGGTTTGAATACCTGAAACCCTATGTAGAGTTGTGCTTGAGAATTATTAAATAGGGCGCTTCTTCACTGATCTTTGTACTGTCCACCAAATGACTGTCGTTTTCTTGATAAATCTAGGTAAGAAGGGAGAGGAAAACACGGATTTGGATTATATGATTCAGCTGAGTAGGTTTTTTTTGGCATCACTGCTCTCTGGTGGTGGGAGTAGGAGGCCCAGCCTTTGCTCCTGTGGAGCTGGAATTGAACCTCCATCCCAGTGGGCCGCAGTCCTGCGCACAACCACTATGCCACCGGGGCTCAGCCCTCAGCTGAGTGATTTTTAACAGGGTTTATTTTGATAGCCATACAGCTGGTTATGAAACAAGCCCCCCTGCACCCTTCATGCCACCCCAGAAGCAGGAAGAGGGATTTCAGTACCAGGAGTAGAGAAGAATCAGAAATGAACCCTGTCATTTGGACTTGAGATTCCTGTGCACTGAACCTCCTTGATCAAGAAGATGTGGCTGTGACGCCAGAGGACCCAAAGAGGAGTGGCAACAGCAGGAGCCAGAGCCAAAGCTCGAGAGCTAGCAGTGACCTGCCTGCCCACAGAGCAAGCAAAGCCAAGGGCTTTGGGGCAAGAAGACCAGAGAAGAAACTATCCAGACTAAACCCTGATAGTTTGAGTATTTCTCACTTGAACTGTATGTTACGTGATAACATCTCTGAGGAATTCTGGTAGTGTCGTGGTTACTCTTTGGGCAGCAAACTACAAAGTTAGCCGTTCAAAACTACCAGCCCCTCCTCAGAAGAAAGATGAAGGTTCCTACTCCCATAAAGTGTTGTTTCTGCCATTGTTGGTAAAGGCAATACCCTTACTTTTCAATATTCTAAAGAGGTCTCGTCATGTGTGGTGAAGAAAGCTGATGGTGCCCCGGTTATCAAAAGATACAGCATCCGAGGTCTTGCAGGCTTGAAGATAAACAAGTGGCCATCCAGCTGATAAGCAGCAAAGCCCACACGGAAGAAGCACACCAGCCTGTGTGATCATGAGGCATCCAAAGGATGAGGTATCCGGCATCAAGGACCCAGAGTAAAAAAAAATCATATCAATGCAAATGAGGGGGAGCTCAGAGTGGAGAACCAAAGTCCATCTGTAGACAATTGGACATTCCTTTACGGAAGGGTAACAAGGAAGGGATGAGTCAGTCAGGGTATAATATAGCACCAAAGAAGCATACAACTTTTCTCTAGTTCTTTAATGTTTCCTCCTTCCCAGCTCCCATCATGACTCCATTTCTACCTTACAAATATGGCTGGACCAGAGCATGTAGACTGGTACAGCCAAGAGCTCACAACACAGGGGATCCAGGACATATAACTCCTCAGGACCAATAATGAGAACAGGGATACCAGGAGGGTAAGGGAAAAGTGGGAGGAGAAAGGAGGAACTGATTACAATGATTGACATATAACCCCCTCCCAGGGGGATGAGCAATAGAAAAGTGGGTGAAGGGAGACAGCGGTCAATGTAAGGCATGAAAAAATAAAAATGTATAAATTATCAAGGATTATGAGGGAGGGAGGGAGGGGAGCTGATACCGAGGGCTCACATAGAAAGAAGATGTTTTGAAAATGATGACACTATAGGTACAAATGTTCTTGACACAATGGATGGATACCCTTCTGGTATCCCTGTTCTCATTATTGGTCCTGAGGGGTTATCTGTCCTGGATCCCCTGTGTTGTGAGCTCTTGGCTGTACCAGTCTACATGCTCTGGTCCAGCCATATTTGTAAGGTAGAAATGGAGTCATGATGGGAGCTGGGAAGGAGGAAACATTAAAGAACTAGAGAAAAGTTGTAAGCTTCTTTGGTGCTATATTATACCCTGACTGACTCATCCCTTCCTTGTTACCCTTCCGTAAAGGAATGTCCAATTGTCTACAGATGGACTTTGGTTCTCCAATCTGAGCTCCCCCTCATTTGCATTGATATGATTTTTTTTTTACTCTGGGTTGTGATAAGAACTATATGAGCCCCCCATAAAATGATTTTTAAAAATAAGTATCTTGTGCAGCAGATTTACCTAATGCAATACATCTTTTGATCTTTTGACTGCTGCTTTCGTGAGCATGGATTGTGGACATAAGCCAGACAAAATCCTTGACAACTTCAACCTTTTCTCCTTTTATCATGTGGTTACCGATTGGTCCTGCTGTGAGGATTTTGGTCTTCTTTACACGCAGTTGTCATCCATAATGAAGGCTGAAATGCTTGATCCTCATCAGCAGGGGTTCAAATCTTTCTCACATTCAGCAAGCAAGTTTGGGCAGTGTGTTTAGTAATTTTGGGGAATGACTTCTGTAATTATGTGTACTCTCTTTGAGTTCTGTGTGGTCACTGCAATGAATTATAGAACCCAACAGAAAAACTAGAGTGAACTGTGGGGGAGAGGAGCAGGTGATGATGACTCAAAATCATCTGGATGGCAGAGTTTGGCTTTGAGTGATGGCCCCGCAGGCTCTGGGGACAGCCTCAGACTGACTCGTGGCACTTTACATGAGACCATCTCAAAGAACGCCTGACTCCAGGGACAGATTCTTGATTCTTATTCAGCAGCTAAGCATGGTAGAACTCTTTTATTCAAGGACTTGAAGATCGACATTGTGTTCTGTACTTCTTGATGCACTATGGTTTGGAGGCAGAAGTTGCTCAAAACCAATTGCTGATTGACTGTTGACATTGTAAACTCTATAATTTAATCCTTGCTTTGTAGTATGGGCTCATCAGAAAATTACATCAAGGTGTGGTGCATTCTCAGATATAAAGTAGTACATTAACTCTGTGCTCCACCCAGTCCAGAAACATATGAAAAATGCCTGAGCTCATTTTTGACATTATATTCATTCCGCAACTTAGTTACAATCAATAATAAAGAGTACATCATTAAATATCACTGTTCAGTATAATATATGTTTTCTAAATGCCTTTCAAAGGTAAAGCAGTCCTAAATCAAATCTTTAGCATTCAAGGAGTTATTAAAATAATACAGGCAGGGAAACAGCCGCTGCTATGGTAACCTGCTATGGTAACAATGGTGTTCGTTAGCTCACTGCCACTGAGAATCCCCCTGCCACTGGTTGATCCTGGGTTGTCGTGACCCTCAGACGTTTCTGAGGAAGCGACTCTTTCAAGGTCAGATACTCTCATCTTTTCCCATGGAAAGCGCAGTGACGTTGCATTGTATGCTTTTTAGTTAGCAGTCCAGTGCTTACTGCCAGTGCCATGAGCATGCTCTATTTTTCAATAGGTCTTAGAAAATCTTTGTATTTAGCTTTTGATATCAAAGTATCCTTTTCCTTATGATTGTATAGTCATGGATATTTTAGAAACAGTAAGACTGTAAATAGGCAAATAAAGCAACTAACAATTCTGTATCCATAGATAGTCATTTTTCTATCCTCATGAGTATTCCTCCAAATTCTTTAATATGTAATTTTCCCTTTACATTCTCTCTCTTCCTCTTTTAAATAAAATTGCATTTTTGCTATGCGAGTTATTATTATTATTTTAAATCATTTTATTGGAGCCTCCTACAACTCTTATCACAATCCATACATGCACCCATTGTGTCAAGCACATTTGTGCATTTGTTGCCCTCATCATTCTCAAAACATTTGCTTAATTCTTGAGCCCTTGTATCAGCTCCTCATTCCCATCCCCCATCACAAACTCTTGATAATTTATAAATCATTATTATTTTATCATTTCTTTCTATTGGACTTCTTTTTTTGGGGGGGCGGGGGTGTATCACTGCCTCTGGTGATCGTGGGCGCTACCTAGTGCCGCTCCTGAGAGCTGCGGCTGGATTTGAACTGCCAAGCCCGCGGGCCATAGTCGCTCACTCAACCACTTACGCCACCGGGGCTCAGCTTATTTGATCATTTCTTACACTGTCCGACATCTCCCTTCATCCACTTTTCTGTTGTCTGTCCCCCAGGGCGGGGCTTATATGCAGATCCTTGTGATCAGTTTCCCCTTTTTGTCCAGAAATATATCATCATCTCATCTTTTTCCTGGCAACCAACCTTAGCTACAACATATTGTGGATGCTTGCATTAAAAGTTTTCTCTAAAAACCAAAAATGTTTCCTATCTTATGGCTAAACCACCAATTATGTCACTCACTCCATATGTTTTGGCCATTGTCCTATCTCCAGCTTTTCCTCTACAATTGAATGTGCATAATGCACTTAACTTAGTCCTTCTGTCCATATTGATAAGGCTTCTTAATTCTGTCCAGCCACGTTCTCAGCGCCCAGGCCTCAGGATGGCGAGTCGCTAGGCTCCATGTTCACTTCCAGTGGGAGTGAGGAGATGAAAGCCAGGTGGGGACTCAATCACCAATAAAGTCATCTTCAGGAATGGCCAGCGCTAGGAGAGGGAAACTGCCCAGTGAGGTACAGGGTGACCTGGCGCATCGTGTGGGTTCCGGTGGGGAGGATAGACGGTGCCAGGGGATCCACCCGCCACCAACCTGTTCCTGCGCCAGGTGGCCCTTCAGCCAGGGCACCCGGAGCTATCCGCCCGCTGCGGGGTAGAAGACGCCCTTCCTTCCTGCCAGTCCAACTCCTCGGGACCAGACTCCAGGGCTGCTCTTTGGGTCTGCTCCCTCTGACGCTGTTGGGTATCCTGGCATTGATTTCAACTCACAGTGACGGCATGGAGATGGCCTACAATGGCCCCAAAGCGCTGTGGAGACTGTCAGCCTCACGGGAACAGATCACCAGCTAGTCGGTTAGAACCGCTGACTTAGGGCTTGAGTGCTTCACCGCTGCATCACCAGGGCCTCTCCACTCAGCACAACCTACTCTCCATTTGCTTTATAGCAAGATTGCCTGGTGGGAATAAGATTCACACTTCCGCATGCTAATGTAGTGTATTCTTTTGTTTGGTTTTTAATTTCTTCTGATCGCTATTTTCAACCCTCTTCCAAACGAAAGAGAACAATGAATCTTAAATCCCTCACCTATCCAGCATTCATATGATTTTAAAAATTATCAATATATCGCCAATATCGCTTGATTTCTTCTTTTCTTAGCATCTATCTATCTACCTACCTACTTATCTACCTTGCTGGAGTATTTTAAAGGAAAGCTCACACATTGCATAAGTGCATTCCCACTAATAAATACTAGAGTATGCATCTTTGATGGAAAAGGATTTTGTTCTTTAAAATAACCAATTAGCAATGCTCCCTAGTCACTGCAAAGTGAAGCTGGCTCACGTTCAGATTTCGTCACTTATCTTAAAAGTGTGACTTTAAGGGCCACACGTTTGAGTGGACGTGCCAGTAGGCGCAGGCCTCGGTGGGTAGGTCTCTGTTGCAGGTCTTTCCTCTGTAACAGTGTGCGTCTGACTGGCTGCTGCTCTCCGTGGTCCTTCAACTTTCTTGTGCTGTTCCTGTACATCCAACTCCTCGCTTATCAGCCTTCTGGTTATCTGACATTTCACACTTAGCAGCATGACGCTTTGCTATTTCTCTATGGTGTGCACTGATGATGGGTAGCATGCGGTAATGAGTGCTGGGTGCCGGGCGAGAGTAATGCTCCTGTGATGGCTGACGTCATCGGTCAGCTTGGCGGGGCCGTGATTCCTGCTGGGTTGGGCGGTCATGAGGTAGTCACCCTCCATTTTGTCATTGGTTATGGACACTTTCCATTTTTGCATCATGCCAATTTTTACTACGAACTAGTTTTGGGAACCTAACGTTGGTAATATGTAAGGCCTGGATAGTATTTCCTAGTATTTGTTTGTTTGTTTTATTGTTTTTTGTGGCATCGCTGCCCTCTGATGGGAGTAGGAAGCCCAGCCTTGCTCCTGGAGAGCTGCTGCTGGATTTGGTCCACCAACCTAGTGGTCTGCAGTCCTGCACACAACCACTACGCCACTGGGGCTCAGCCTCAGTTTAATCTTCTTTATGACGAGCAAACTTCATATGGATGTTACACACTGCTCATTGGCCCTATCAGGAAGCACATAGTGACTGGTTATTCACTTTGCGTGTTGTTTAATGCTGTCCACACCATCCCTTAAGGCAGTGGTTCTCAACCTTCCTAATGCCACGACCCTTTAATATAGTTCCTCATGTTGTGTTCACCCCTCCCTCCCCAAACCATAAAATTATTTTCGGTGCTAAATTGTAATTGCAGTTTTGCTACTGTTATGAAGTGGGCGACCCCTGTGAAAGGGTCGTTCGACCCCCAAAGGGGCTATGACCCACAGGTTGAGAAGGGCTGCCTTCAGGGTTACATATGATTATTTTTTAAATTCTTTAATTCATTCTTAATTTATTGATTGCAATTGTTTTTTTAATGAAAAAGAGAGTTTTTGTTCTTGTTTATATCCCACCCACTATTGGTAACCTGAAGTACAATTTACCTAGAAAAGACAGGTTTGACATCAATTCTTTCTCTCAATATTTTTCAGATTGAGTCTTTGGATGGTCTAAAATTTTCTAAAGATGAACAATTTTATTTTTTAAAGGTATCACTTTTTACATTCATGAATTTCTGTTTTAAATATATCTTAACCATTAAAAATATCCTCATGTCAACCCTTAAAACATGCAAACAAAACTCAGTGGAGTTCTTTAAAATTACCTCTTTCTCTTTTTGACTCATACCCAATATCCCCACAGCCTTCTTCCAGTACAATACTAAGTTTTCATTGCTACTTGGTGTTTTCAACACTTTGTGGAAAGTATTCCTTGGCAGCACTAGGAAATACTTCTTTTAAATCATTATTATTTTTCAAAACCATTTTATTGGATGCTGCTGTAGATATCTCATTCCATAGTTCTGTCACATCAAGCAGTATAGTACAATTGCTGCCTCAATCAGTTTCAGAACATTCTCTTCCTTCTTGAACTCCTCGATATCAGCTCCCCTTTACCTCCCTCCCCCACTGCACCCTCCGCAACCCTTATTCTACTTGCTGTCTCTATACATGTATAAATATTTACATTATTCCTCATTCAAAGTAAAAGCAAATACATTAAACAAAGGCCAGTTTCCGTCCTTGTCCCCTCCTTCTTTTCTCCCATCGGTAACCATTTGCTATTAGTTTTTAGGTTAGTCCTAATCCATAGTGCCTCCTGAGATCACTCTGATTTGTATGTGTGTAGGCAAGAGAGATGTCGCCATGAATAGATGATAGATCTGCTCGATCTTAACAAAGGCGGAACATGCCTGACTACCGATCAATAGTTGGGGGATCAGCTTCGCCCTGAAGTGACTTTTAAGTCAATCCTGTTAATCTTCGGAAACTCCAAGGGCGTTCGTTAAGAGACCAGGCAGACTGGTTGGACAGAGGCAGTCCAGGGACCATGCCGTTAATCTCCCTGCAGGTCGGGACCTGAACTCACACCCGTGGTAGAATAATCAACGCTCTAATGTGGAAGGATAGCGTCTAGCCCAGGACAGAGTTAGTAAAGAAAGAGCGCTGGACGTCAGAAGCCTGGGGAGAACGTGGGAGGAGCGCAGGCGCAGGGCCCAGATGTCAGTGAACGCGCCTAAAGAAAACGTGTGCCAACTGCAATCTGAGACGGATGGTTGGTTTGCTCTGTGAACCTGCACCTCCTTCACAAGGAGAGGGTTTTTAGAAAAGAGTTGCCATGAGTTTGGAACTTGTTTGAGTTTATTTTCACGGTTTAGACTCCGTTTTTAATCACCTTACTTTTCATCGTGTTTAAAATCTGGTGAAGTTGGAATTTTGGTTTGGGCACCAAATCCTGTTTTCCTCCCCTGGCTCCACACCCCCCTCTACAGGCATCTCAGAGCAGTGCAGCAAGGAGACACCACACCCTAACCAGACTCGCTGCCGGGCACTCCTGCCTACTCATAACCATCCTTTACTGTAACTCTTTATTTATTTTTATTTTATTTTATTTTATTTTTTTGGCATCACTGCCCTCAGGTGGTGGGAGTAGGAGGCCCAGCCTTTGCTCCGTGGAGCTGGAATCGAACCTCCGTCCCAGTGGGCCGCAGTCCCGTGCACAATCACTACGCCACCGGGGCTCAGCCTCACTGTAACTCTTGACTGGGTAGAAAGCCCCGTTTCTTCACCGAGGAGTCTTTAAGAAAAACAAAAGCCAAATTCTTCATAGGTTCTGATTTAATACTTTGTCCGCTCATTAAAGTAGTATCCACATTTTAGGAGTCTCACCTTGTTAATTATAGGCTTTTAAAATAAGCAAAGTTAAAGCTGCTTTCGGAGAATGAAAATACAAATCTTTGGAAAACTTTGATAACTGTGGAAACATGAAGACAACTTTTATTTATTCATTTTGCCTGAGTGCAGCCTTCTTTATTGATGGCATATGAGAAGCTTGGACTCGCCACTCGCCTTCTTCAGATGGTCTGGATGGAAACTCTGGATAGTGGGATATTCTCAGTGTGTTGGGAAGCAAGTTGGGGCAAAGACTGCCCAGCCACTGAGGGCCTCTCTCTTCCTCTAGAGCTGTTGCAGAAGGGCTGGGGGCTTAGGAGGGTCTTTGTCCTCGGAGGCCATGCGGACCATCAAGTGACTGTAGCCAGATTCATTGTCATACCAGGAAATGAGCCTGACAAGGTGGTCGTTGAGGGCAGTGCCGGCCCCAGCATCAAAGGTGGAAGAGTGGTGTCACAGTTGAAGTCACAGGAGACACCCTGGTCCTCAGTGTAGCCCAGGATGTCCTTCAGGGGGCCATCGGATGCCTGCTTCTCCACCTTCTCGATGTCGTGGTACTTGGCAGCTTGCTCCAAAGGGTAGGTGAGATTCAGGGCGGATGAATTTGGGGTGAGACACCAAGGGCCATGTGAGTTTCCCATCCAGCTCCAGGATAGCGTTAGCAGCAGTGATAGATGCAGGAATGATGTTCTGGGCAGGCCCACGGCTGTTGCACCAGAGTTTCCCAGAGGAGACATCCCCAGACTTCTGGGTGGTGGTGGCATGGACTGTGGTCATGAGTTCCCCCATGATGCTAAAGTTGTCATGAATTGCCTTGACAAGGGGGCTCAAACAGCCAGGACCACAGGAGGCATTGCTGACTATCGTAAGGGAGTTGTCATGCTTCTCATGGTTCATGCCCATCACAAATGGGGGCATCAGCAGAAGGGGCAGAGATGATCGCTCTGTTGGTTTTCTTTTTTTTTTTTGGGGGGGGGGCATCACTGCCCTCTGATGGTCGTGGGAGCTACCCAGCGCTGCTCCTGAGAGGCGCCACTGGATTTGAACCGCCAAGCCCGTGGGCTGCAGTCCCGCACTCAACCACTTCCACAAGCGGGGCTCAGCCCTCTGTTGGTTTTCATTATCCTTTAGTTGCATTTATATACAAGTTTTGTGAAGCCCCCTCCTTTTATCTACAAGAATAAGTGAAAAAAGCACGATGAGCTAGGGTTGCAGTTCACATATACACAGGTTTATGCCAAACAAAATATGTTTAAGCCTGTCTCTGAAATCAGTGGAAGGCTACAGACAAGTGCTCTCAGCAATACCTGTGATGAGTTGCTGACCTCAAGGTCAACACCAGAGGGTCCAGGGGGGAAAGATGAGGCTTCCTCGGCCTGTAAAGAGTGACATTCTCAGAAACCCACTTAAGGAAGTTCTACTGTGTCCAAAAGTCACAATAAGTCCAAACTGACTTCAGGACGGTAAACTTGGAAGTGTTGTTGTTGTTGTTATGGCTTTGGGTTTTTTGAGTCTCTTGAGGGTACCTTACAAAAAAGTTCCAACCAAAACAATGGCTTCCCAGGGCACCCACTGGGCCAGCTAACTTCAAGGCAAGAATTTAAGTGAAGTGACAGCTAAATCCGCATGGAAGAACACCAGCCTGTGTGATCCAAGGATTGTAAACAGCAAAATCCATGACCACAGGTGGGATGGTACTAGAACATAAGTTCTGAGCAACTAGTGTTCATAAGGTTATGTACAGGACAGTGAAAGCCTCCAAGCCATGTGCAGGGTCCCCACTTGGATTAAGTCTCGGGTGAATTCCTTCTGACTATTGATCAGAGCTGTGAACTGCCTTGCTATCAGACAAGAGTGCGTTGTAAAGTGGACTGAGGCAGATCTAGTTGGGTTAATATTTGTTTTTCCTTTTGACCCATTTTAAACTTGCCCTAGTTTTCATTATTCTTTCTTTTCTTTTCAAAGTAGGCCTTTCTATATTTTATTTATTTATTTTTGGTAGGTTCTTTTTTTATTTGAAACTCAGGTTAGGAAATAGAGACAGTAACTTGATTAATAGTTGTTTGGAGTTATGGCACGAGAGGTTGGGAAGAAAAGGTTAGTTCAGAATACTACAAGAAAGAAAACAAATATTCTCAAGTTGATTGTGATGATGATTGATTGTACAACCACTTTTTACTGTGTTTAAACTATTGAGTTGTAAGATATATAAATGATATGTCGATACAACTGTTTATATTTCAAAAGGTCCTAAAAATAAAAAAAGAATCAAGGCAAGAGAAGTCAGATGGGAAGACTGCCATGATTTTTTTCTTTGCATTCTGAAGAGGAAAATTTGACAGATTTTCTTAGAGGACGTAGGGGGATCTTGGGGGGGGGGGGGATTATGAAATTTTAAGAATGTTGATAAGCCAGAAAAGCAGTGCTGGTGAACTCTCCCTCTCCCCCACCCCCTACCCCCATTACACAGCACTTGATCTTTTGTAGAAGGCAGCATGGACTGCCTACAAAGTATTGTTGGGAAGCCCTGTGGCTTCCACTCTACAGATATGTGCCCCTTAGGTGTCTTTCTGTTTCCCTAACTCAAAGGACATTTTAAAGGAACACAATTTCAGCCCCTTGAGGATGCCAGGACTGCCTCTTTGATGGGGTATAAATCAGAGCTAGAATCCTTCAGGGAAGAGTTAGAGAGGTGGAAACACAGCCTTCAAAGTTGTAGAGTGTGGCAGTCATGTGCTTATGTTAATTTTATGATTGAAATGTAGGGGTGGAGTCTACTAGCCTACTAGAGTTAGCCATTGAGTAGCCAATGAGACCTCTATGTGGGCATGGCTTTCTCCTGAGACTCCTGGGAAATCTCACGTTATTTCCCTCATGAAGATGAGACGCTACCTTCCCCAGTTGTTGGGAGTTAGTGAGAGGCGATGAATCATGGACAAGACAAGATGGCAGCGTCCAAGAAGCTGGAGGAGCCGGCGGAGAGACCACATGGCTTTGTCCTGATGGAGTCAGACCTCTGAAGCTGGGGTGGCCACATGGAGACTTTTGGCAGCGATGAGGTGCTTCTGCTGTTGATGGGCCCTGAGCCCTGGAAGCGAGGACCCCTGCCAGTGCTGGGATTCTGCACCCACTGACCTGTGACTTTGTGAGTTGGAAGGAGACTTTATAGACTAATATCGGGCATATGGGTTAATATTGGACTTATGACTTTGTGCTGGATTGGGTTGGGATGCTTTCTTAATGCCCTATTTCTCTTATGTATAAACCTTTTCCTTATATCAATATGTGTGTCTATGAAATTTGTTCTTCCAGTTTACCGGGACTGACACATAGAGATCTAAGAAGAAGAAAATGTTGAGAAGCCATAACTTCACATTGTACCATTTTTAAAATAAATGCTTTTATCATTTTGCAGCAGTACTTGTATACTTACCGACATATATCTATATATCCATACCTGAATAATTAACTGGGGGTGTGGTGAGGTGGGGGAGAGGAATTTTCCTTGAAATAATTTTAACTTGATCAAATAGAAGCAATTTTTAAGGTGTGGGTGTATTATGCGTATGTACGCTTCTGTATTAGATAAAATTGTCTTTCCCGCCAAACCTGCCACCCCCACCCCACCTCCACCCCCACCCCAACCCATTCACACTTGGAGTTAGAATCACCCCGAGGTTGTAATTCCATGTGTGAATGGGTTTTCCTTGTTATGCCACTTCACTGTAGGGTGTATGTTAAATTAGTCATTATGGGGATGTAAAAAGAGTGGATTAGGCACAGAGAAGCAAGCCAAGATTGGAGAGCGATAAGTCAACCTACAGGAAAACCACCAAGGAACTAGCAAGGACCTCCCCCCACCGCCCACAGAGAGGGAAAGTCTTCCCTTTGCGCTGACATCCTGAACTTGGCCTTCCAACCTCTGAACATTTAGAAAACAAATATCACCCATGTTGAAGCCATCCATTTGGGGCATTTTTGTTGGAGCAAATACAATTTGAATTGGGCAGTGTCAACCCGAAGGCACTGTTATTTACAGCAGCTGTGGATAATTAAGGCATCCGAATAGATGCAAGGGGCACAGAAACCGGTCATTCAAAGGAAGAGTCATTTGGGTAAGTGGAAACACTGCCGTTTGCTGTTAAAGACATGGATACTATTTCCATATGACAACCATGGACAGTTCTTCTTTTGCGAAATAAGGAGTCCCCCGGGGCTGTTCTGGTTGAGCTGGTGGCTGTGACCTCAAGGTCAGCAGTTCAAAAGCACCAGCCTGCTTCTCAGGAGAGAGATGGGGTTTTCGACTCCTATTAGTAGTTAGTGTAAAGTTTATTTGGACACGAAACAGAACCGAAGACCCAATTGGAAGCTTTAAGGCAGGCTTTATTCGGGAAGCTTGTGGGCGTGTTCAACAGCTCAGGGGGAAAAGAGCTGAAGAAACCGCACCAAGGGAACAAAAGGGAGAGTGTTTATACCCCCCTGACAAGCCTAGCTGTCCATCTTCAAGGGAAGGGGGTGCGTTTTTTGATCTGTCACTTCTCACACGGATGATGTGCTTCCAGCGACCTCTCTTCTTTGGGCAGTTGTCTGTATCAGGGAGGAGGTCAGGGATTGGGTTGGGTAAACATTCCTCGGGAGAGAGGTCAGGGTGACTTCACCTTTGGGAGGATGGGGCAGGTACATCTTTTAGATACAGGTAGATATCTGGATTCCGGACACAGAGGGTGAAACAGAGGTTAAACGTGGGGAGGGTTGGCAGGAATGAGCTCTGAGATGGGGATGCTGCGTCTAAAATGGGGTCCCTTGTGGCAAGACCAGACAGTTAGAATCTCGGAAACTCACAGGGGCAGTTCTACCCTGTCCTATCGCTGCTATGAGGCAGCATCCACGCGATGGCAGTGAGGTTTGAGTTTAGTGCAAGTAAAGGTTTAAGCAAAGGTTACGAGCTGAGCTCACAAGGCTTTTACTGCTATGTCCTACCAAATTTGTACTGTGGGACTATGTGTCCCTTTTGTTCTCCTTAGAGGAGCCCTGGGGATGCTGTGGTTACCTGTTGGCCTGTGATCCACATGGTCGGCCGTTCAAAACCACCAGCAGGTCCACGGGGGAAAGACTGGATTTTCTACTCCCGTAAAGAGTCTCAGTCTCAGAACCTCACAGTGGCTCGGTGTGCGTCAGCATGGACTTGGCGGCAGCGAGGGAGCTGTAGGAAAGTGGCCAGTCTCCATAACTAATCGCGGGTGTGATAGGCGCGATTGTACGGTTAAGGCATATAAAGATTATAATAAAAATCATAGAGAGATAGGGAGAGAGAAAGTAAAATAGTCAGACGGCCATGATCTCCACAGCCAGGTCCGCGCACAGCGTGGACAGGAAGCCCAGAGCTGAGTTTATCACTAACCAAGGCTTATATCTCTGGGCTTCTACAAGGAAATAGTCTACCACAATCCTTATCAGAAGGGAGTGGTGCCCTATTAGGATGGGACAGACTATACAGTCTGATTGCTCTAGATGGCTGATAAGCCTTAGGGAAAATAACCCCTGACCTACTTCTGTTGTGTCATTATTTATCACATGTACCAAGTGGCTAAGTTCAGTATACCTCCAAGTATTCTATCATTTACCACATGTAGCAAGTGGCTAAGTTTAACATATGTTTGGGGGAGACAACTTGGGAGAAATCTGTTTCCCACAGTGAGAGAGAGAGAAAGAGAGAGAGAGAGAGGAAGAGAGAGATTTGCTAATTTCTTATTAGGTGTCTTTAAGCTGATTCAAACTCATAGCAGCCCTATCTACATACAGCAGAACAAAGCACTGCCCAGTCCAATGCCCTTCCATGTCTGCAGTGCCTGTGTCCACCCACTGCCCTGAAGGGCTTTCCCCTTTTCACTGATCCTCTCCTTTACCATGTGTGATGTCCTTTTTTTTTTTTTTTTTTGGGCGGTGGGGGGGGGGCTGCTCCCTTCTGAGATCCTGTCCAAAGGACAAAGCCCAGAACAGAGAGGAGATCACACCATCTGCACCACAAAAGGACCAGCCTCAGGGGATTTCTTTCAAGGCAGATGTGTGCAGCCTTCTAGTCATCAGTCCATCTGTGAGTCCATGGGATAGTTAATATTCTTCACTAACAACCGACTATGAAAGCATCAGTTCTTCTTCTTGAGCGGTAAACTGAGGCAGGCTTCAGACAAAGACGTGAAGCACAGGATAGTTTTATTAGGGGAAAAGAACTCTCGGAATGGGAAGGGAGAGCAGAGAGTTAGGGGCCTGGTGGGAAAGTCCTGGACTCCCCGGAACAGGAGGGTAGAGAGTGAGTTCCCCATGGCATCTTAAACTGCAGAGGGTGTGAGCAGAGGGGAAGGACATCTCCTGGTTCCCATCCACATCCATTAGTCAGGAGGTGTTTCAGTAACCCTGAGAGGTGTCCTGGACAGAGCCAGGAACCCAGTGGGAAAGTCCTAGACTCCCCGAAACAGAAAGGTTCTCTCGTGCAGGTCTGGGGCTTTTAACCTAACAGACAGGGACTTTGTGTCAGTAGCAGTAAAAGACACCATAAGAGGCTAGGGAGGAGAAAGGACCTGGTTTTCTGACTGGCTGAAGAGAGGGCGGTCAGAAGCCTTTGTCCAGGAGGAAATGGATTTTAGAGTAGCTCTGAGACCAGGCACTGCAGAGCTGCTAGCATGAAACACAGGAATAGGCATAAGAAGCTCAGACTCACCCTCTGCGCTATAGTCTAATCTGAAGACACAGCGATTGCCAGGCCCAAGGTCAGCAGCTCTGTCAGTAGCAGGGATTTCAGGGTGTAAATACAGATACAAAAGGCTGGAGGCTACGTGAAAAGGAAGAGAG
>PVJH01030478.1:0-24770 GCA_004026705.1 Nesogale talazaci
TCTCAAATATGCATATTATCCATTGAATGGAACACCTGGAGGTTAGCTGTCTTCTCTAAGGAATTAAAATAAAGCCTTTCTGGCAAGGTGTTTATACCAAGCGCTACCCACAGTGCATTTAGAGTTTAAAATAGCTCAGGGGACAGTTGGGGGCAGGAGGAGGAGGAGTTACATTGAAGTTTGTTTGCCTTTGAATTCTTGTTAGAGCCATGGTAAAACACGAGGAGGGAATGTTTTGCAAAAACCAGGAAGTTATAAAGTATTTTTATACCAGAACAATTCAGTTGGTGCTAAAATGTCAATTAAATCAGCAGATGGTTACCTATTCTCCATTACAAGTGCAATAATATAATTTCAAGATTAAAAACACTGAGAAAATCTTGAATACATTCCGTTTTATTTATTCATTTGAAGATATGAGAGGAATCACTCAAGTCAATTCAACAAATATGTAACTGGTCCACTCACCATACACTTGTCAATGAAATAGCCATGGACTCCAGGTCAGAGGCATGACTTTATGCAGTATCTTTGGTCCATCTGAATTGTCATCTAAGCTTTTCAAACTGATGGATGATATAGTTCTTTAATAGTCTTGCATATAAGAGATGTGATTATCGGAAACTTGTCCAAAGTTATATAGGCATTGGTACCCCTTTGTGCTCCCCACCTCCCCTGCCCCCCTCAAAAAAAAACAAAGCAAAAACTGTCTTGAAAGCAAGAAATATAATCAGAATGCTCCTTAGAAGAGAGGAGTATGAGACTTAATACTCCATCCTTCATCCTTTGGACATGCGCTCAGGAAAGACATCCTGCCTCATAAGTTGGAGAGTCAATGAAAAGGAGGAAGACCTTCCATGAGATGGATTGACACAGTGGCTGCAGTGATGACTTAGGCATGGGAACAATTGTGAGAATGGGACAGGAAACCCTGAACAGTGCTTGATTTTGTTGTCCGTAGGGTCACTATGAATCAGAAGGGATTTGACCTAACAACAACATTAGCAATTGCTATTGAGTCAATTATTTTTCCTGTCCATTCTGTGACAGAGTAGAACACCAATCTGTGGCTGGTTGAAACTATCAACCTTTCTTTTAGCATCAAACAGTGAAGAATTTGTGCTACCCAAGGACTCCTGTTGTAGTACTCACTGAGTGCTTAATCACCTTTAGGGTTCAAATAGGGTCTTTCTCAGATACACTTGTTCACTGCTTAAATCAGGTCACAGAAAATCATTTGGCAGTCACGAGGAATGTCAGATACAAACAGGGCACACTAACAGAATCCATTGTGGCTTGCTTATCAGCATTTAGACTTAATCTGGAGATAGAAAGAAAGCAGTAGAGGCCTTATCTTTGACAGAGCAGGACAAGGAAGGTCAACAAATTAGGCTAGAGATAGAAACAAGGGGCACCAGCCTCCGATGGCTCCCTTTTTATTTATTCTTGGCAAATGTGATTTATGAATCCCAGTTCTTTTGTCTCATTATAGAACAGAACTATCAGAGCTGTGCCCTGACACTATAATTCTGTTCTAAGCCATCCTGTCTACTCTTAAGCATTTTCTGGCCACATTTGTACACCTGCTTGTCAGTACCATAAATCATTAGAGATAAGCAAATCCGCTCTTAACCTTTTGAAGCGATAACATGGCCAATATTCTCCGAACATATACTTTCTAGGTTTGCTTTTGGGAGATAAATGTGACCCATCTTGATGACACAGCCCTAAACAACAGCATGATTTATGAGGTGGGGAGAGGGGCTGATTCACCGTGACTCACCCAACACTTTGCAAGTGCCATCTTTTTTGGAAAGAACATACTGAGTTGTAAGGAGGCATAGAAAAGATACTTTTTGACAAGACCTTGTAGTGAGGGTTTCTTCATATTGAAGGTGAAAGACCTAAAACAGTCACTTAAATTATCTAGAAATTCTTTGGGGGAAGATAGGAAACACAGGCATTTTTTTTTCTTTCCCTGCATCGAAAACAAAACACCTTGGAGTTCTGGCTGACTTCAATGACCTTATGTATGCTTTCTGAGACTAATTCTTTTTTTCTTTTAAATTAAAAAATAATAAATCATTTTATTAGGGGCTTGTACAAAGTTGATCATAATCCATGCATAGATATATTGTGTCAAGCGCCTTCGTACACCTGCTGCCATCACGGCTCGCAAAGCATCTGCTCGCTAATTGAGCCCTTGACAGCGGCTCTTCATCTTGAGACTAATTCTTCATGGCAGCAGAGAGACTTCCATGGAGTGACTGGTGGTGTTGAACCACTGACCTTGTCGTCAGCATTCTAACACTTACTCAGTCACGTTGTTCTTAGGTGCCATCAAGTCTATTTCAACTCATCATGACCCAATGTGCAACAGGGTCAAATACGGCCCAGTCCTGTGCCATTGTCACAACTGTTTTATATTGGAGCCCATTGTTGAAGCCAATGTGGCAATTCATCTGCTTGAGGGTCTTTCTCTTGTTTCCTGTTCCACTACTCTACCAGGCATGATGTTATTCTCCATGGATGAGTATGACAGCATGCCCAAAGTATGTGAGACACAGTCTTGTCACCTTCCCTCTACAGAGCATTCTGTTTGTACTTCTTCTTTAGACAGATTTGTTTGTTCTTTGGTAGTCTATGGCATTTGTAATGTTCTTTGCCAGCACTGTAATTTATATACATTGATTCTGTCTTTCTTATTCAGTATTTAACTGTCACGTACGTATGGGGTGGTTGAAAATACTATGGCTTGGATCAGGTGCACCTTAGTTCTTAAACTAACATCCCTGATTTTCAATACTTCAAAGAGGTCTTGTGCAGCACATTTCCCCATTGCAATGCATGTTTTGATCTCCTGACTGTTGTGCCCATGATGATTGATTGTAGATCTTTGGCAAGTTCATTGTTTTCTTTGTTTATTATACCGTTACCTCTTGGTCCAGTTGTGAAGATCTTGCTTTTTATTTTTACTCCCACCACTGCCCTGGTGGGAATAGGAATCCCAGCCTTGCTCTTGGAGAGCTGCTGCTGGATTTGAACTGTCAAACCTGTGGGCTGCAGTCCCGCACACAACCACTGCACCACCAAGGTTCAGCCAAGATTTTGCTTTCTTTACATTGAGTTATAATGCATACTGAAAGTTTCAATCCTGAATTTTTATCAGCAAGAGCTTCAAGTCCTCCTCACTTTTAGCAAGCAAGGTTGTATTACTTGAATATATTGCAGGTTGTTAATAAACCTGCCTCCAATCCTGATGCCACAATCTCCTTTATAAAACCTAGGTTCTCTGATTATTTGCTCAGCTTGAAAACTGAATAGGCATGGGGAAAGAATACAACCCTGACACACACTTTTCCTGATTCCAAACCATGCAGTGTTCCTTTGTCTGCTCACACAACTACTTCTTGATTCATGTACAGGTTCCCCATGAGTACAATATAGTCTTCTTGCATTGCATTCTTTTCATGACTGTCCATAGTTTGTTATGGTCCACACAATAGAATGATGTAATGTGGGCAATAAAACATAATTAAACATCATTATCAAATTCTCTGCTTTCAGCCAAGATGCATATGGCATCTGTAGTGATATCCCTTATTCCATGTCTTCTTCTTAATTCAGCCAGAGCCTCTGGCAGCTCCCTGTCAATGTCCTGTTGCAACTCTTGTTAGATGATCTTCAGCAAAATTATACTTGTATGTGACATCAATTATATTTTTCTAGAATTCGAACATGCTCCTTTGGAAGGAGAACAAATATGAATCTTTTCCAATCAGCTATTTTCCAAATTTCCTTGCATAGATGAATAAATGCATCCAGTACTTCACTAGCTTGCTGAATTATTTTAATAGGTAGTCCAACCATTCTTTGGTCTTGTTTTTGGCTAATGCTTTCACTGATGCTCAAACTTCTTTCTTTAGTAACACTTGTTCTTGGTCATATGCTACCTTCTAAAATGGTAGAATATCGACTAGTTCTTTTTGGTCCAATGACTCTGTGTATTCCTTCTATCTTCTTATGATGCTTCTCGATTCATTTGCTATTTTGCCCATGGAATCTTTCAATATTTTAACTTGAGCCTGGAATATATCTTAAGCTCTTTCAGTTTCAGAGATGCTGAAACTGTTCTTCCTTTTTTGACTTTCAAACTCTAAGTATTTCCACATTTCATTATACTATTTTATTTTGTTTTCTTGAACTGCCCTTTGAAAGTTTCTACTTAGCTTTTTGACTTCCTTATTTCTTCTATACACCTAGTTTCTCTATGATTAAGAACATTTCATGATCTCTTGTGATATCACCTTGATATTTTCTTGTTTGCAATCTTTTTTTTTTTTTGGTTTGCAATCTTTTAAATGGGCTTCTGCTCTCTTCCTGCATGATGCTATTGATATCATCCCACAGCTCTTCAAGTGTTTTGTTATTAGTCTTCAAGGCATCAGATATGCTCTTGAAATTCAATTCTTAACTGCCATTGAGTCAATTCCATCTTATAGTGACTCCATAAGCCAACGTAGAACTGTCTCTGTTTCTAAGACTACAACCCTTTATGGGAGTAGTAAACCTCATCTTTCTTCTGATAATGGACTGGTGGTTTCGAACTATTTATCTTGAGATTAGCAGTCTAATGCATAACTACGACACCTCCAGGGCTCCAGGGAGAAATAGAGTGGGAGAGAAGTTATCAAAGAGGACCTTAATACTACCGAGAAAGAAGAGCCAGACGTGGAGGGTCCCTTTCCTGAGAACCTCCTGGATCCAGGGGGAAGAGTGGCTATCTCTAAGAAAGCCTTTCTTGTGGTATGATATTGAGAGCAGAAAAGGATTTTCCCTTTGAGCTAGCACACAGAATTTGGACTTCTAGCCTCCCAAACTGCAAGAAAATAAGTTTCTATTTGCTAAAATTGTTCACTTGGTATTTCTGTTGTAGCAGCACTATGTAATTATATAACGAAAACCCTATCCCATTCCTGTTCCTGTTTCCTGTTCCCAATAGACCCCCTGCTCTTGTGTCTCTTCCCAAAGGTTTCAGGCAAGTCCTTATAAGTGAGGGGAGATTAATGAGATCAGTAGCATGGTCTTCAAATTATCTGGACCATTAACCTGTGTTCATGAGCTGGAGAACTGAGCTTCTCAACCTGAAGACTAGAAACTTAAATCTCATATTCTCATAACAACCCGAAATGATGCTGATAACACCAGCCTTATTAATTAGTAAGGCACTGGCATGTGAGCAGAGAATCCATGACTTCAATTCTGCAGTAGAATAGGACAGTCCAAATGAGGGGGAAACTAAGTCTCTCCACAATTCATACAGTTCAGTGATCACCCTAGGCTATCACGAACTCATACTGGACATAGAAAAGTGAGAAATAAAAAACAGGTAGCTCATCAAGTTGCTGGTTGAAGCTGAAATCTTTGTTAGCAAGAAAGGAAAAAAAAAAGTAAGCTTTCTACCCGTGCCATTACAGATGACTCTGATGAAGCAAGAAATTTGACACCCTTTCCATGTCTTGATGAACTTCAACTATGTACTGTGTCATTTCCTATATTGTCTGCATTATTTGTTGTTAGTTACCCTCAAGTCAGCTCCAATTGACAGTGATTTGATGTATAACAGAACAAAGTGTTGCTCATCCCTTCACATCTCCATAGTCAGGAGTATGGTCAAGTTCATTTTGTGGTCACTGTTCACTGTGAGCATTTTCCAGCTAAGATTCTCATCCAAGGGTCACCATATTGGTCAATAGACTGTTGTAATCCATGGGGATGTCACTGGCAAATTACGGGAACAGATCACTGGCCTTTTTTTTTTTTTGCTAGACAACCTTAGTCTGGAAGCTCTACTGAAACCTGTCCAACACTGGGTGATCTTACTAGTATTTGGTTTCATTTCACGTTGATCAACTGAAGGATGAGTGGTGGCACCTGTATCCTAGATTTATTGTGGGAGAATTGCTGAAGATTTGATGGTACACTTTAGGATGAAGGTAAAGTTGACACTGACAAACTCAGCTATGTCCCTCAGAAGGAATCACCCTACTCATATGTAAGTGGAACCCTGTTGCTACAGTGGATTACAAAGTTACACATGGTATTACTAACCCAAAGTCCAGCAGTTCCAACCCAACAGGTACTCTGCAAGGCAAATATGAAGCTTCCATAAATAGTTATAGTCTCAGAAACCCAGCAGCAGTTCTGTTCTGTCTTAGAGTGCGTCTCTGAGTTAGACTAGATTTGATGGTAGTGAGTTTGGTTTGGTTTTGATAAAAGGAATGATTTTCCCCAAAGTGGTGCCTCCTCCCTAGGGACAGCTCTCATCCAATGATTGTTCAGTGGAGGGGTTCAACGTCTTGACCCCGTGTCCACTTGGGAACAACTGTCCTAGATCTAGAGCTCTTCCCAGAATCCTCAGATCAATGGGACAAATACATTCAACTCCTCCCACTGACCTCTTCCCTTTTAAAAGTATGTTGTTTTCAAGAGCGCATCCCAAGAAGCCTCCCGCATCCACACCACCACCTCTGAGTTTGTTCCAGACAATGACATTTGGAAACATCAAGGAAAAAGAAAAAGCAGCGAAGCTAAGTTATAAGAACCATTTTTATTTATTCATTTATGTCATATTCTTTAAAAGTCAAACTTCCAAGAGCCTGCCCTTTCCTCCCTCCCTCATTTTCCTCTTTCTTTCATTTTGTAGTTGTTGTAAGATAGGCAATAATTAACTTCTAGATGCAATGTGGTGACACAGCATGGAATGCTGATTGAACTGGATTTAGACTGTTTTTCATTCACTGTATTTACTTTGACCACAACTATGATTTATGGACCCTTATTGGGGCATACTCTATTTACTTTAATTCGTTATATTTGTGACTATCCATCATCTTTTGAACACGCTTCCTATCCTTTGTTGCTCTTCCACATTGTGAAATGTATTATGCAAGAAGGAAACAAGGGAACTTGTTTTTGAAACTAAGGTATGAGGACACAAACCCACAAGATGGCAAGACAAGGAAATGAGACAGAAAGATGCAACAATTTGAAGTTGAAATTCCCAGTTTTCTGTATTTGGAAAAGCAGAGTGATGAGCAGCTGGGTCTCAAGTTCCCTGTCCTTAAGGAGAAATGTGAGTAAAATATTCACTAATATGAGATTGGACCTGTGAGGAGTCCCAGTGAATGTCATTTTAGTTTTGCTCCTAACTGCATTATTATCTGAGCAGTCAATACTATATTTCTTTCTTTCTACCTTTCCTTCACCCCTCTTTCTTTCTCTCCTTTTCTTGCATTAAAGTAGCTACAGTCAGTGACCAACACATTGTCCTAGAAACAGAAGATATCCAAAACCAACACCGAATCCATTTTGGTCAAGTCAATTTTGATTCATGGAGACCTGACATGTGAGCAATTTTCTTGACATGTTATCTATAGAAGCATCATGGTCAGTTTGTTGTACCAGGGTGGCTTGTGTGCTGCTGTGATGTTAGATGCTATGCTGGTGGTATTTCAAAATACCCAAAGTGAATACACTATGAAGAAGGAATATGCTATCTAGTTCAGTGGGATTTGTCACTGGAAACTTTATGAATAGCATGTAAACATTGCTAGATACTGAAAACCTAATGAACATAAGCAGACTATTGTACAAGAGGGACTGACACACTGGCTACAACATTGGGCTCAAACATAAGAACAATGGTGAGGGCAGTACAAGGTTAGGCAGTGTTTAATTCTGTTGTAGATAGGGTTCCTTTGCATTCAAACCAACTCAATGGCATCTAAGCACACCAACATAAGGATGGGAGGTTTTGCTTTTCTAGTGAACCAAGCCTAAGACAAGGACTAAAGCTATAAGCTCCATTTGCTTGTGAAAAATGGCAAAAAAATGAGATTAAAAATAAAATAAATGTGTGCATAAACAAATGTGATGAAGAAAGCTGATGGTGCCTGGCTATCAAAAGATAGAGCATCTGGGGTCTTAAAGGCTTGAAGACCGCAAGTGGCCATCTAATTGAGAAGCAACAAAATCCACATGGAAAAAGCACTCCTGCTTGTGTAACCACAAGGTGTAGAGGGGAATCAGATATCAGTTATCACGAACTAAAATTATATAATTATAAATGAGGGAAGTGCAGACTGGGGACCCCAAACCCTTTTGTAGATAGCAGGACATTACCCTTACAGAGGGGTCACAGGGAGGAGATGCGCCAGTCAGGTGCAGTGTAGCAATGATGAAACATATAACTTTCCTCTAGTTCTTCAATGCCTCCTCTCCGCCATTTTCCTGATCCCAATTCTACCTTACAAATACAGCTAGATCAGAGGATGTACATTGGTACAGATAGGAACCAGAAATATAGAGAATTCAGGAAGATGATCCCTTCAGGATCAGCAATACCAGGAGGGTGGAGGGAAGGTGGGCTAGAAAGGAGGAGACTAATGGTAAGGATCTACATATAACCTACTCCCTGGGGTCCAGACAACAGGGAATTGGGTGAAGGGAGATGTCAGACAGTGTAAGATATACTATAATAATAATAATTTATAAATTATCAATGGTTCATGAGTGAGGGGGGAGAGAAGAGGGAGGGGGAAAAAGAGGAGCTGATACCAAGGGCACATATTTTGAGAACTATGAGGCCAACAAATGTACAATTGTACTTGACATACAATGGCTATATGTATGGATTGAGATGAGTTGTATGAACCTCTAACAAAATGACTAAAAGTAAAAATAAATAAAATGAATAAATACATTTCCTGTCTCTCTCATTTCTGGAACCAAGATATATTTGTCCCAGCAGCCTCCAAAAGAAATCCGGGCCAAACCTGAATGAACTTGAAAAGGGACCAAGGGGATCAATTTCTACCTCTCAAGAGTGGGAAAGACCCGAGGAATCTCATTTTCATCGTAGATAGAGACAAGAAATGGACACTATAACAGCAACAATCTGCATTGCAAGCATGAAAAGAATAAGTGAATGCTTAACCCAAAAATCTTGATTATATTCCCCCCAAATAATGAATAGATGAAAAACATATATCTGAATAAAGCAAGCCCCAAACTCCTCCTGCTCATGCTGAAGCATACATATCAGGCAGGTATTCTGTAGGTGGTACAATGGAATGAGATCCTTTGAATCAGAAGGTTTGGTTTTGGGATGCCCCTACTTCTCATATGACAGATGGTCCAAAAATTATTTCTATGCTCAATATGTTATTTAAAATATTATTTATTTTGTTGTTGGAAATATAGCAAAACTTATGCCAATTCAGCAAGTTCTACGCTTATAATCCATTGACATTATTTTGAAATAAATGAAATAGCAGCTCAATTGTGAGAAAAGAAACTAAAAGCCTTAAATGAGCATTCTTTTATTTCTAATGCTGCTGGCACTTTTCAGTGCTGGTGAGTGGAATTGGACGGGTAGTGGCCCCAAGTTACAGAGCAGAACGGACCCTTTGGCTTTCCCGGTCTGTAGTAGGTATGGGAGCTGGTCACAAGTCCTTTGTTCCCAAGGTTCCATTAGTGGGTTTGAAACATCAACTTTTGAGTTAGCAGCTGAGCTCTTAGGTATTGTATTGCTGGGTCTTCTTCTTTAGGAGAAGTAGTCCGCGATATTTGTCTTGTTCCCTGCCTTCACTAGGCAACTGTCCTTGTAGGATATCACAGCCCCATAGCAGAACCCAAAGTGACATGGAGCACCTGCTGCATGGCAGGGACAGTTAATTTAATCCTCCTCAGAAGCATGGTTTGGGTCATCCTCTTTGAGTCCAAACACTGGTCAACATGTCAGTGGGCCAGTGAGATAGACAAGTGTATTCTGCCAACGAAGAAGCACTCAAAGTCACATCATGAGTACCCTTCTTTTAGAAAAGGGAGCAGGATGTTTCTGTGAAGGGAGTGAGGGAAGAACATGGGGAGACTCCTCTTTTTAGGAACTTACTGAAATTTAAGAAATTGAAGGCGTGGTAAGGTATGAGGATAGTAAATTGAGATTTTTGTGGGTGTGTTTGTTTTCAAATAATATTCTACTGTGCTTTTGGTGAAGGTTTATACAGAAGTGTTGGTTTCCAGTCAACAATTTCTACACAAGTTGTCTAGTAACATTGGCTACATTTGTTACAATGGATGGATAGTCTCCTTATTTCCACTTTGGATGTTCTGCTTTTAGTTTATTTGCTTCCTTCCATTTTCATCATTGTTAAGATTATCATTTATCATTTTGTCTTGTAAGGAGACAAATGGTTCTCCTTTTCAAAAGGAGAACAATCTATCAACTGGAAGAGTCAGTGAAAAGGCATAATTTTTGACTTTATAGAGTTCTTGTCTAAGCATTTGTCTTTTATTTAATTGGTTTTTGTCCTTATTTTTATTACCTTATTTCAACACAGGAAATGTATCCGTGTAGACATCAGAGAGGAGCCACACAGAATATAATAAAGTCATTTAATAGTTTTAACTTATATTCATTGAGAAATTTCACTGTGGGTTGCTGTGTATTGGTCACATCTTCAATCTTCAATAGCTCCACAACGGTGGCACAATTATTTTTATTATACCGATGAGAGCAAAAGCCCAAATGGAAACTACTGCCATAGAGTTTGTTTCAATGTAAAGTGGCACTTTGTACAGCAGCAGGAAGGACTGCTCTGTTCTTCACCATCCTCAGAATTGTTATGTTTGAATCCATTGCTGAGGCTGAGGTCTTCCTCTTTTGGGTTGACCCTCTACATGACCAAGCATGGTGTCCATTTTCAGGAAACTTGTTCTCCCTGATAACATGTCTAAGATCCATGAGAGGACATCTGACTAGCCTCCTTTCCCGGAAGCATGTTGACTGTGCTTCTTTCAAGGACACTCTCCTAACTTGCCCTGTCTCTTGCTGAAGAAATTCAGTGAGCAGGCAGGTGATGGTAGGCCTTGTCTCAAGCAAATGGCATATGTTTGAGGTTAGTGGGAAGCCCACTGTGTGATCAGGCTGTTGACAGGGGCAGCTTGCCATCCTAATTGCAGTCCTACAAGCCCTATTCATGCGGCAGTTAAAGCAGTTGGCTGCTAACCAAAAGGTGGGCTGGTCAAAATGTGGCCATCTGTTTCTGTAAAGATTTGTAGTCTTAGAAACCCAATGAGACACTTCTACTCTGTCCAGGAGGACCGCGTCCAGTCAGTACTGACTTGATGATGGCAATCTTGTTGAATGGTACTACCAGGCTTGGGACAGCTTTTCAATGAATATTCCGGCTTTCTGGTTATGCTTTCCACTTCTCCACGTGAACAAAGTGGTCGGAAATCTTGGAAATCACATCCAGATGTTGCCTTTAGCTGGAAAACAAACAGACTCTACCCCAGCCTCCCTCTGGATCCAATAGGACAAGTTATCCCATCCAGGGTTAGGTTTACTGTACTTCTTGGTGGATTCGCTGACACTTTTCTTTTTATTTAAGGCCAAATGTTCTGAAAGAAGAGCTTGTATTGTTTGCCAAACATGTATAAGAACACAAACAAAACTCATGTTTGCAAGCCCCAAATAAGTGCTTCTTATGCCTTAAATGCCTTTTGGAAACTATCCAGCATGACAGTGTGTGAGCATTCTGAACAATCCTCCATAATTGTGGATGCAAAAGATGCATATTCACAATTGCCTGAGTGCTTTTAATTGACTCTGATTATATGGCACGCTTTGTCCTACCCTCTTAAAATGAGGGTTCTTTATACATCATTGGCTTCCTAAATTTGATATAGGTTCCTGTGGAGTGAAATTTTTGTATAGAGGAATTTTATAATTGGAACTGGGGAGAAAAGAGAGGGAGGAGAAATGGTAGGGGACACCCAATTCTGAGCAAATAACAGAAATCCAAGTGCAATTTGTTACATCCCAGTTGCTTTCCCAAACAACTCTGCAGGCAGGAGAGAATTGGCACCGTGGCTAAGTTCCCTGGGGTTGTACAGACCTAACCAGTATCTTGTGCTTCTGGAAGGATTGTTGGGCATGTTTCATGTTCAAAAGAGGCAAACACAGGCAAGATGGAGAACTGTGAGGATGATCAGTACACATATTTCATATCTTTTATTCATGTCTCGATTGGACCCCACACTTATCTCCACTCACCATTTTTTGGGATAGGAGGGAACAGGATCAGAGTGCAGTGGCCGACATGGAGTCTTTGAGGTGAGGGTGGGAAAAACTCCAGGGTCAGACAAATGTTAGTCCACATGAGATGACAAGAAGAAACAGGTTGGTTGCTGGCAATTTGTGACCTGTGCCAGAAGGCCATCAGACGCAGGACAGCTAAAGCTATCCAGTGATGGCGATGCAGGTTCAGGCCACGTCTCCATTTCTCGGTTGCTAAGTCAGTTTTCCATTCAGAAAGTATCATTTTCATGATCACAAACTGGGCCTTCAAATCCTTGAAGGATGGGAGGAGAGGAATTTTAAAAAATGTATGTGCAGTGTGTCTCTGTTTTTGATCTAAAAAAGCAGTCTTTGAGGGAGGCAATGTTCCAGTAAGGCTTTTCTTCTTATTTCCAAGGGAGCGTTGCCACACCAAGCTCACGAAGACAATTCTGATGAAAATGTTTTTGGTCACACCATTCCCTCGGCTCAAATGCTTTCCTATCTTCTTTCCATGAAGCTGGGGATTGTCTGCCTTTCAAACTTGTATTGCACTCTCTTCAAAAAGCCTTGTCTACTTAGTTCATCCTTATATGAATTCACTCTCTTTTGGATTCTTAGAGCATTATCCATCTACTCACTTATTGACATGATTAGCTTCCAAAGGCTAGGTGAATAGGCAAAAATTGGGGTTAAAATAAAATGAGAGATTACCACATCACCTCACCCCTGCACTTGTAATGCGATTGTCCTTCTGGACCTCTACACTAAAGTCATCTGTCACTTCCACATGCCACCTTGAGAGAACTTGACTTCCAACACCTCTCACTGGGGAGGGTTATCCTGTCTCCCAGAGTTAGGGTGACCTAAGAGCTGCTGCCCTTCCCATTTCCAGGTTCTCCTGCCTCTCCTTCCCTCACTGTATTTTCAGGATGGATGGTCTTTGTTCATTCCCTCAAAGGCCTCTAAATGTCCTTCATGACTGTCAGGGATGATGATATGGGCAGGAGTGCCCAGGTACTGGGAGATGTAGTGCATGCTGCTCCTTCTGACGATGGCTGCTCAAGCATCCTCTGGTTCTTTTTGGAAAGTCTTGTACACCTGTTCCCCCAATATCTCCTCACAAACTGACAATCTAGAACTTATTCCAAGACAGGGAGTGACAGGCCAAGCCTCTTTTCCTTGACTTTAAACTATAGCTGTTGCTAGCACTTACCCTATCCAGGTATCCTGCCTCACCCTCACCTGTACCCACTCAGGAGGGGGCATAGAGGAAACATATGGGGTTGCACAGGAGCCAGATAGCTGATGCGGGGTGAGGTTGGGGTGCCAGGTGGGCACTGACTATCTTCAGGCCCAGTTTCTGATGGCCTGTCCTTGCCGCCTCTCTGGGCCAGGAGCTAAACCCAAACCTGGGAATGCTGCTTTCTGTTATCCTAACTTCAGCCTCCTGTGAGCACTCAGGCCTTTCTGGTCAGAGTGCTATACCTGTTGACCCCACCTGGATAGCCTGGGAAGCACATGTATCCTCCTCCTCCCTGGGAAATAAAATACTCTGCAATAAGAGTCTCACCTTTTTTTGTACACATGGGCCGCTAGTCAGGGACACTATGAGTAGCTTTGGTCTTCATTACTGCCAGCTGTATGCCATTGGAATGCAAAAGAGTATAAAAGTAGATTAAAAAATTTATTTTTTGCTATTACCCTCAATACGAAGTACCAGATAATAAACCAGTTGATAAACAAGGAGTAGGTGTATAAGGGATTTCAATCCTTGTCCATACATTCTTTTGCTGTGATTGGTTGGTTAATAGTCATTGGAAGTTGTAATGCATTGTGAGGCTACTCACGGGGTTCTATCCAGCTCACTGAGAAGAGAAGATTTGGTTGGCTAGTGAAGTGTGCCATGGTTGTCAGAGGTGGGAGGGATCCGATGTTGGCCATCCTTGCTTGACAGTATTCAGATGGCAAGTCTATACTCTCTGTTGTCCTATTTTTGAGTTATCTTCTTTGGAACATTACTTATTTTCCCCTCTAGATTGCACATACATAGAGACAGTGGACCACGTACCATAAACACTCACGTATAAGTCAAGTTTTTCAGCACATTTTTAATGCAGTTTTTGTGGTAAAATTAGGTTCCTCAGCTGATATTTGGGTTGACTTGTACTTGAGTACATACAGCACTACACCTCTGTTTCCATAGCACTTAGGTTCTAGCCTATAGAAGGTATTTATCATGATAAACCCTTGATGGCTTGCCCTAGACAAATAATATCTATTATTTATCTATAACTGTTTTACTTTTCTCATTCAGGCAAGAAGTAGTCTTGGAAGATTTCTTGAGTGCTTAATCCACACCAGGCAGAAAGGCACAATTCAAAGAAAACCACAATTTCCCAATTAAATTGAAAGAAAGAAGATGAGGTTCCAATTGACCTACAAACTTTAAATATACATGTTAGTGGAAAATCCCCCCCTCCCCATTTTCCATTGCAAACAGAATTAAAACCCGAATGATTTGCAATAGAATATCTTGCCTCTAATTGAAATGTACTTAAAACCCAAATTGGATCCTTTCATGGAAAATCAATTATGAATTACATTTTTATTAAACACACATTCATAAACATGTAAAAGTTAGTAGGCATAGTAACATGTTTTCTCATTAAATGTAACTCCTAGAAGAGCTTTCATGATGTTGCAGAAGAAAGATGAAGAGAATACATCTAAATTCACAATCATTCAATAATTTAGGTCAAGGATCAATACATAATTGAACAATTTTACCATTTAAATTTTTTAGTTTTTATAGTTTATAATGCAACATATGAGTACCTGTTTCTTTGAGAGTGAATAATTAGACTAGATCGTTATTATCAATGCTGCTCCATCAAGGTCTGGTTTATTTTATAATTAACAATGTCAGAAACTTCTACTGGAAATTTGTCATTGTGAGGTCAGACTATATCTATGCAGCAAGCATAAGAATGTCATCACTGAGTGGAAAATATAGAAACTATCTGAGGACAATTTCCAAATGCATCCGACAGTTCAAGAAGCTCAGGAAGCCATAAAGATAAGTTGTTAGAATGGAACTGTCTAGTGAGTGAACTAACACTGGAGTGTAATATAATCCCAAAGTATGCATAGTAAGTATTTAATAGATGTCAGGCTTTGTGCTGCATGCTTTACAAAGATAAATGAGTTGCAAAATGATTAGATGCTATGATTCTTACATGCACATAATTATGGATGTGGATTTGGCACTATCATTGCTAATTATATAATAATGGGAAGGATTTTGACCCTTCCAGAACCCCAGCTTTGTCATCTGTAATGATGCTGACTTCAAGTATTGTGTGAACTAGATGATCTGAAGTAGATTTAAAGACAATTAGAAAAGAGAGAATAGCAGCTTGAATAAGACTTGCGTGGGAGGTACAGGGCTACAGGAATTGATATTCAACTTGATGCAAGAATTGATACTCATCTTGATATAGGATGGCTAAAAAGAGAAACAAAAGTTAAAATAGATGGAATTTATAGACTTTGAGGAGTTAGAGCTAGAGTTCGGTGCTGGGTGTGTAATCTAATATAAATAATAATAACTATCCCCATAATACAGATGGTGGTAGGAACCTTTTTCTGAGTCTTACATTTCAGAGTTATAGATTGCACAACATTTTTATGTAGATGGCTCATTTATATAGTGCACTGTCCATGCATTTTCATATACTTTCTGTAGATAACTACAGAAGAGCACCAATAAATCAATCTTGTAACAAGAATAAAATAAGAAACTTATAGAAAATATCAGCAATATGTCCAACATAGTACGAATTTGTTTATTCTTATTTCAAAATGTTTGCTTGTGAATTAGATGTTAACAGGGAAGAGCATCAATTTCACATATAAGACTTCATACACGTTTTAGTTTAACTTGTACATTGCAGTCCCGCAATGTATCGTCACTCATCCATACCTCTTCCTCTGTTTCCTGTTTCTGTTCCTCCTTCTTCTCAAAGCTCCCCACATTTGCCCTTGGGCCAATGCTGCCCTTTCAATTTTGAATGGTTGATTGTTCTCACCCAGGAGTGAGTTCAATTCCATATTTGAAGGGTGACTAAAGGTTGTCATCAGTTGCTTCTTCTTTTAAAGTACATTTTTTTGAAAGGAGGATACATATTAAGTCTCAAGTGGGGCCAGGTCAGGACAGCTACAGACGGTTTATCATCTGGACAAGGGAGACCAGACACACAATGCTATCATGGTGTCCAAGGGTATAATTTGAAAAAGAACATGGAAGATCAAAGAAAACTGTCACATAAACATGGTGACATAAGATAGCCACTGGTGTTACTTCTAGAACAGAATTAGGGTTAATACTCACTAACCCTCAACTCATCTCTGGCTGGTACTTATGATATTTCCTTGGAAATTCTGCACTTGTGTGTTTGATCTCTTTTTCTTGTGACAGTGTGTCATCTGAAACCTACATGAACCTTTCAACATCCTGCTAGTCTAATCTCCAGAACTCAGAATGAGAAGAACCTTCCATAGCTAATCTTAGAGGACCTACCATTGTGATTCTTTCTCTCCTCTGGATAGAAGAGCTTATCAATCTAGTTCTTGATCAAAGCTCAACTTTGTAAACTTATTGACCTGAAACAGGTCAGGAGAGAGGAATTTTTCATATTTTGCTGGCATCTTCCTATTTTGAAGTCACTTTCAGTGCTCATTTCTTATTCAGTTTATAGTTTTTTATTAAAAATCATTTTATTGGGGGCTCAAACATCATTTTTTCACAATACATAAATACATATACTGTGCCAAGCACTTTCACATGTTTGCAGCTGTTATCATTCTCCAAATATCTGCTTTTCCATTTGAGCCCTGGATATCGGTTTCCCATCCTTTCCCCTCTTCCCCTGCTCTCCCTTCCCCACTAACCCTCGATACTTTATAAATTATTATTGTTCTGTCATATCTTACACTACCTGACCTCTCCCTCAGCCCACTCCTTTGATGTCTGTCCTCCAGATAGGAGGTCATATGTAGATCCTTACAGTTGGTTCCGTCTCTCTATCCCACCTTCTCTCCACCCATCTAGTAGCTCCAATCTCACCACTGGCACCAAGGGGCTCATCCATCCTGGTTTCTCCATGGCTCCAGCTCCCTTCTCTACCAGTGTACCTGCTCTAGTCCAGCGGGATTTGTAAGGTAGAGTTGGGACCATGATAGTTGTGGGGAGGAAGCCTTCAGGAACTAGAGGAAAGTTGCATGCATCATCACTGCCTCGCTGCACCTTGACTGGTCTGTCTCCTCCCCTGTAAGAGGGTGACCAATTATCCACCAATGGGCCTTAGGTCCCCACCCTGCTCTCCCCTTCATTCATAATGATGTGATTCTTGATTTTTCCTAACCCAACTTTTTTTGTCCACTGCAGTCCTGCATGCTTTCCTGCTTATACCAATGTATTTAGTTGGTCATTCTCAGTAAGAATAAGTGAGACACTGTACAGAGAAGGGTAAGGTTGACACAGATTTTGGTGATGAAAAAGATGAGGTGTTGAACTAAGATGGAAGAGCAGATCACTGAAAGTAAGGAATGATGCTCTGTGGCCATCCTGCTGATCAGATGGGCATTATGCATCTTGAAGCAGTTGAGAAACCACATTGAAAAAAAAATGAGGGAGGGTGATAGTTAAGGCACTGTGTCAACTTGATTGGGTCAGGAGACCTAGTGGATTAAAAGTTATCATTTAGTAGTCCCCTTTGACCTGACCTAATGCAATGCCATCACAACCTATCATTTGTAAACTTTCAGAATTGGAAATTGGGGTGGAATGCCAACACTCTTGCTCAGCTTATAGCCTGACTTGAGGTGTGGCATACTTTCAAAATAAGTGGGTACTATGAGAAACTTGTTTTTGCCTCTTGCTGAGTCAAGATCCTATATTTAAGCCCATCTAAGTCAATGATCAGCCATATTCTCTGCTGCTTCTCTGAAAGGTCAGCAGCCTACCACTAGACCTGCTGACCTTGGCTTCATTTATATTTGACCTTGCGGCCACAGCCTATCATCTTCCTTCTGGTCTTGGGTTCGCCAGTTCCCATAGCTACTCAAGTCAGGAGAATCCTTCCATCTAACATCTGACCCACAGACACAGAACATGCCAGAATTTGCTTCTATGAATGCCTGCCATTTTCTTGATATAGTTTATATTCTCTAGTTCTCTAATATAAACACACATATATAGCATGTATATATAATGTATATATGTATATATATTATGAATTGGGGCTGCTAACCTCAAGGTCTTCAGTTCAAAACCACCAGTCACTCCTGAGGAGAAAGACGCGGCTTTCTAGTGTTAAGAGTTACAGTCTCAGAAACCCACAGTGGCAATTCTAGCCTTTTTGATGGGGTCTCTATGAGTTACAATCCATTTGAAAGCAGTGAATGGGCATAGCACACACACACAGACACATACAAACTTCAGTGAGTTTAGTTCTTTGGAAAACCTAGTCTAAGTTAGCCACTCAGATGAAGTTTAGAGAATGTGGGCTGTGAACAGAGATCACCTCTTTCCTGGGATGGTCAGCACTTCCAGAACAAGGTGACTCTTTGAGGAGTCACTATAAAAGTGATAGGACATAGATGTGATGGCCCCTCTCCAGAATCAGTTTGTAAGTACCCTGGCCTATCAGCATTTTCCTTTCTAAAGACATAGCAAGGGAGGACAAGAGCACCTGCATGTGGTCTGGAAAGGAGGAAACTTTGCTAGAAGCACAAATGTTCTGGAAAGCTCACCTGCTATACTCCTCCCTTGGAAAGTTATTATTATTAGTATTATTCTCTTTTCTTGGTTTAGAACCTAATGGTTCTCAGGTTCCTCAAACTATGGCCCAGGCCACATGTGGCCTGCAGAGGACCGGCTGGGTGTCTTTGCCGCCACTGTTGTCCTGCTCAGCAGCAGACTCATCCCAGGCCTGCAGTGAATTTGTTCATAGTATTTTTTTTTAAACTATAGTCTGGCCATCCAATGGTCTGAGGGACAGTGAACTGATCCCCTGTTTAAAAAGTTTGAGGACCCCTGAAAACCCTTTCTCTCCTTGCAAAAGTCATGAACTTCTTCTTTCCTGTGAGTGTTCCTTTCTGTCCTAGAAGTTTTCCCTGTGTTGCCCTCAGTTCTTTTGGTTGGCTCTCGCTGGTGCTCTCAGGGCTCCCTCTTGTCTCTGTGCCTGTGTCCTTCCCTGTGATTGGCACTTGGTCTTTTCTGTTTCCTCACTGATAAGTAGCAAGGGACAAGGCATTCGAAGGTTAGGGGCCAATGACCGAGTTCTGGTTTATGGTTCAATTTGGCCATTGTTGGGTAGCCTGCAAGGTCTAAAAAGGTGAGTGTGTGGGTTGGAGCCTGAGAGTAATGCTAAGTCTCCAGTGTCACAGGCAAACCTATATGTGTGTGAATGTGTGTGTGTGTTTGTGTGAGTGTGTGAGTGTGAGTGTGTGTATGCACTTGTGAGTGTGGGTGATAAAAAGCAGGGTAGCTACAACAGGAAACAGAAAAGGGACTTTTGGAGATCAAAGGAGAGGAATCAAATACAGTATCAGGGACTTTAAAGAAAACTGGGAAAAAGGAGAGAGGATGCTTTTTGAGGATAAGGACCCACAGAACCCAGCTTACATCAGACTAATGGAAAAAACTGAAACCAAGATCCCGAGGTTCAACTGCTGAGGTTTACCTATGACCTAAATGACATAGGGTAATCCCTGGTTTCTTGTGTTTTTCACTTGAACATAGGGATATGCATAGTGACTACCTTTTAACACTATTGTGAGGATTAAGTGAGCTATATTTACTACCCAGCATTCAATTGAAAAAGCTGTTATAAAGAACACCCCAAACTAAGCTCACTGTCATTGAGTCTATTTCTATTCATAGTGATCCTAGAAATGTCCCTTAGAGTGTCCCAAACATTCAATCTTTTTTTCTCCAATGATTTTACTGGGGGCTCTTACCTCTTATAACATTCATTGCATTATTTTTATCAAGCACATTTGTACACATGTTGCCATCTTCATTTCCAAATATTTTCTACTTGAGCCCTTGGTATAAGCTCCTCATTCTCCCTCCCTTTTTAAAAATAAATCATTTTATTGGGCGCTCATACAACTTCCATCATGATCCATTCATACATCAATTGTATAAAGGGCACATTTGCACACTGGTTGCCATCATCACTCTCAAAACATCCTCCACTTAGGCCCCCAGAACCAGCTCCCCATATTTCCCTTCCCTCCCCCACTCCTTCCCCATGAACCCTTAATAATTTACAAACTGCTATTACTTTTTCTTATTATACACTGTCCAATGTGTCCCTCCACTCACTTCTCCCTCAACTGTTCTTTGTGAGAGTACACAGCTTCATCTTTTTCTTACAGAGGGGCTGGTGGGTTTTAACTGCAGATCTTGTGATTGAAAAAAATAAAACCAACCCAAAACTATTGCCATCAAGTTGAGTCCCTCTTGTCGCAACCCCATCACACAGAGTAGAATCGTTTCATAGAGTTTCTAGTGCTGTCATCATTATGAAAGCAGACTGTCACATCTTTCACCTCTGGATTGACTGGTGGGTCTCATCCACCCATTTTTTTTGATTAGAAGTCAAAAGCATTAAAACATTGTGCTATCAGGACACTCCATAAACAATACAAAAACCAAACTTTGTTATAAAGAATAACTTTTGTAATGATGGAAGGTGTTAAAAGACTGCTGAGTCTGTATAGTGTTGAGTCTAACCTTGTAATAAACAAGTAAAACTAGTACTTAGATAGGGCAGTGTGGTTGGTCACTAGCAAAGACAAATGGAGCCTGTTGGATCTCCCCACCTCCAACTTCAGTGTTGTGACTGACTTTCAAGGAGAAGCTGTATATGCACTTGGGAAAGCTGAAGGAAGAGATACAGCAGGAGATGGAGTTTCAGCCATTGACCATGTGAACAAATTTCCATTACACCTGATGCCTCAATCTGACATCTTAAACATACTGCTTCTACTTATCACATCTTACTCAACACTTCTCTTGTTACCAACACTGGCATGGAATCATTCAGAGAAGGGGATTCTGGGAAAATAGTTCCAGCTTAGCTAAATTGTCATGGTGCAGAAGAACCACAGGTGGTTAAACATGGGGGCCCTTAGCCGCTAATAATAAAGGTTAGCTAATTCTATCGAGTAAGAGCTAGACTGCTAACCTCAAGCTGTGGCTCAAACCCACCAGATGCTCCCAGGGCGGAAGATGAGACGGTTCATTCCTGTAAATGTTGACAGCCTTGAAAACTCTATATGTGGTTGCTGTGTGTCAGAAGCAACTTGATGGCATGAGTTCTTATTTAAAAAAATATTGCCATTGCGAAGAAGCCCTTGTAGTGCAATGGTTAAAATGGCTAGCTCAGCTGCTAGACAACAGGTTGGCAGTTCAAACTCACCAACTGCTTTGGAGAAGGAAAGATTTGGCAGTCTGCTTCTTTCAAGCCCACAGTCTAGAAAACCCTATCAGCAATTCTACTCTGCCCTATATGTTCACCAAGAATTTGAATCAACCTGATGGCCAACTATAATGATACTGAAGTTGTTGGATTATGAGACAAAAGATACACAGCATTTCCGGTGTGAGAGAACCAGTAAAAGGAGAAATGTTTATGAATCATCTTCTCATATCCAAGGGTCATTTGGAGGTACTTGTTTCAAATAGAGATGGTTACTCTGCAGGGATGAAGTCTCTCTGTTTCTTCCTGTCTTGGTGACAGACAACATCTAAGGGGGCAGGTTGGACTTTTGTCTTCGTATAACTGCCAATAGCCCTCCCTATACAATGCAGACCCTCCTTATTAGCTTCCTCCTGAGCTCATTTTCCTTCTAAGAAGACACTTACTGTAGCCACAGAACTTAGCCCCAATGGGCAGGAACTTTTTCTTCCCTAGACAAGCACCACCACAGTCTGTCTTTGGCCTTCTGGTGCATTTCCCTGTGCTGACACAACCCACTCACACTCTTTACCCAATTAAGGCAACCCTTACTGGAGTACCACCCTCCTCCTTGGTCCCCCAGAACTCCCCTGCCATATTAGGGGAGGCCTAGGCTGCCATTCTCCAGGGAACCACAACCGAGTTCTCACAGGATCCCTTCATGCACTCCCATGAAATGCTGGTCTTCATGCATTAACCAAAAGTGTACACAGAAACAGTGAAGAATCCATAACAAGCCCTTTGATTTATCCCTCCCATGCCTCAGTTTATTTGTGTGGAAGATAAGACTGTCAGCCACCTTCCTCAAAAGGATATTCTGAGATTTCACATTGAAGAGTTGACATTTATTAACCAGGGTCACATGAAAACCCCAATTTAATCTCTGGAAAAATGATTTGAGTGTTTCAGAAACAGGGACCATATAAGCATAAAGAATTTTGAAGGTGGAGGATGGGGAGCAGTCAACAGGGGATTCGGCCAGTCCTTGATATAGTCTGTTTTATAGCGGTGTCCAGTCAACTTAAAAGTATTGAATCAGAAGGAAGGGGCAAAAACCACTTGATTAATTATGAGTCATTTACATATTGAACTAAGGGATTCTGACATTTTCTAAAGAAGAGAACAGAATGCTGAAGATTTACAAGATATAATTGGGTAATAGTGTCTTAATAGGATAATATAATATGGGGGTCAACTGCAAATATTATGTGTTGGGCTGTGATATGAAAGGCCAGCAAATCAAAACCACCAGCTCTTGTTCATAGTTACAACCTAGAGTGATCACAGGGGCAGTTCTGCCTTGTCCTATAGGGTGACTAAGAGTTGGTATCGACTCAATGGCACTGAGTTGATGTATTCATTGTTACAATATACACTGTCACACAAATATTCCATTTGATTATCCCAATAATCCTTCCAGGGAGGGATTATTATCTCCATGGCTCAGAAAGTTTAAGTAACTTGCCCAAAGCCATAAGGTATAAGGGCTTGCATGAAGATCAGGACCTGAGTTGCACGTATTTTTTTGAAAAAACATTCTATTCTCAAGATGTCATTAGACACATCATTGTCTTATAGTTCAGCAGCTGTATTGCTTTCATTCTCTATTATGGTCTTCTTGCGGTGGTAGCAATATAAGTAGAGATATAGCTGTTCTATTTTGGAGTAGACAATTAAATTTGAAATACAGCTACAATTATGTAAAAGCAAATAGTGTCATTCTTATGCATTTGTAAAACTGATTACAAGTATATTCCTTGAGGTAACACTGTGTAGGTGGGAAAGTGAATAGCAACTGATATCGAGTGAACAGAGGGCCAAATGTTCTGCCGGGACGGTGGGGAACTATAGAAATGTTAAAGAGGAAAATTGCTGGAATATCAATCTCCTCCCAAGGTGGGAGGAGGGGAGAAGGGGAACTGATCACATTGATCGACCTATAACCCCCTCCCAGGAGGATGGACAAGAAAAAAGTGAAGGGAAAGAGCAGTTGGTGTAAGAGAAAAAAATAATAAATTATCAAGGGTTCATGAGGGGGGAGCAAAGAGAATGAGCTGATACCAAGGGCTCAAGTAGAAAGAAAATGTTTTGAAAATGATGATGGCAACATATGTACAAATGTGCTTGACACAATGGATTTATATATGGATTGTGATGAGTGCTGTAAGAACCCCCAATAGAACGATAAAAAGACAAACATGTAATTGTTAAATTTACCAGGACCTTCATTTCTTTGTTGGTATCATCACTTACAGAAAATATCTTAAATTTGACAGAGCTATTGTTGAGAAATAAAGTTTATCTTTTTATGTGCTAAAATAAGAAGGGAATGATGATGACAGCATATGTACAAAGGTGCTTGACACATGAATGTATGTATGGATTGTGATAAGAGCTGTACAGATCCCCAATACAATGATTTAAAAAAGGGATAGTGTCTCCTTGTGTCAGAGTAGAACTGTCCCATGGAGTTTTCTATGATAAAACCATGCATACACTTGAGTTTTCCCCATAGCACTGTCCTTGTGAATTGTTAAGCATCACAACAGCTTCTGCAGCATTTTCTATTTGAGCATTTATTTTCTATTTGAGCCCTTGGTGTCAGCTCCTCATTTTTCCCTCCTCTCTGCCTCGCATCCTCATGACCTCTTGACAAATTATAAATTATTTTAATTTTCCTTTCTTACACTGATGGCTATCTCCCTTTCCCTTTGGTGTCTGTTGTTCATCCCCGTGTGTGTGTGTGTCTTTGTGTGTGGTTATGTGTCGATCATTGTAAATGGTTCTCCTTTCCTTCTCTCTTCTCCCACCTTTATCTTACCATCCTGATATTACTACTTCCATTTATATCCCTGAAGAATTTATCTGACCTGGATTCCATGTATCATGAACTTCTATATATACCTATGTACATGCTCCAGTCTAGCCCGCCTTGAAAGGCAGTGCTGGGGTCATGATAGTGGGTGTGGTGGTAAGGAAGTCTTAAGAAACCAGAGGAATAATGTGCATTTCATTGGTGCTAGACTGCGCCCTGGTTGACTCATTCCTTCCTTGTGAGTCTTCTGTGAGGGGATGTCCCATTGTCTACAGATGGGTTTTGGGTCTTTGCTCTG
>PVJH01030479.1:0-24795 GCA_004026705.1 Nesogale talazaci
TGTCACCCTCATTTGAAAACATTTTCTTTCTTCTTGTTCCTTTAGACATCGGCTTCCCATTTTACCCTCTCTCCCCACTCTACTACCCCCAATATAATATATTATAGATGGTTATTATTATTTTTGTTGCTATCTCACATTATCCAATGTATTCATTCATCTAAAGCTCCTCTGGTGTGAGGTTATATAGTCATCATTGCTTTCAGTTCCCCAGTCCCCCTCTTCCCACTCCTCTGCCCCTACCTTCAGGGAACCATTACCCCCATTACTATTTCTGAACTATTTATCTATCTTGGATTTCATGGATTGAATGATATCAATTATAAAAGTAAACACATGAATATCTAACAAGACTAATGAGGTAAGACCATAGTAGTAAAGGGAGGACATATTGAAGAACTAGAGCATAGTTATATGTTTCATCAATGCTATGCTGCACCCTGGATATATCCTCTTTTCTGTGTGCTCCTTCTATGAGGGACTGTCCAATTAACTCACAGAAAGGTGTGGGGCTTACACTTTTTCTACGTTCCTTCATGTCAGCTTGATTAATTGATTTTGAGCTTATGACACTATTCTCATTGACACCTCCTGAGCACACAGGATGGTGTGCTTCTTCCATGTGGGCATTATTGCTTCCTTGCTAGATGGACACACGTTTAACCTGAAGTCTTTAAAACCTCAGATGCTATATATTTTAATAGCCAGGCACCATCAACTTTCTTCACCTTATTCAGTTATGCACTCATTTTGTCTTCAGTGATTGCATCAATATAAGGTGAGTGTCATATATTTACACCTTGTTAGAACAAGCCATTCGTGAAATGAGGTGAAATTTAAATATAGCTCTTATATATTTATATATCTACATTTATAACTGTATATAATTTTTACTTGTTCTTTCCTCTATTTCTTTTTTCTTTTCTCCTGCTCACTATCATGTTTACCTATTATTCATGTTTCAGTACTGCTTCTAAGCTGTATTTCAATTGATCAAACTGGAACAGAAGCACTACCTTCACCACACCATCAGTTATAGATCACGTACTCTTCCCCTGTCCCTTGCGCTATTGGCTGACAGTGCCCACGTGTAAGAGGAACCATCAGTCCTGCTACTGTACCTCTGAGATTTCTTATCTTGCCTTTTATATAGCTAGACACTCAAATGCATTTTAAATGTGTATAAACAATGAGAACATAGACCATGAAATTCTTGTACATCACATATTCAGTTTACTTATTTTTAGTATCTTACCTTAGTGTATGTATTACAATTAAAGAGCTGATATTGATGCATTATTATGGACTTAAATCCATAATTGATTTATATTCCCTTAACTTTTACTTTTGTCTGCAGCATTTTATCCATGATAATTTATTGCATTTAGTTATCATATGTCCTAAGACCCTTTTGAATGTGTCAGTTTTCAATACTGCCATATTTTGTGACTTTGATAGTTTTGAGGAGTACTAGACAAATATTTTGTAGACTACCCTCTGTTTAATTTTGTTAGATGCTTCTCACATGACTAGATTGTGTCCATGGATTATTGGGAAGAAGAGTACAGAGATAAAGTTTCATTCTTATTACAACTTATCAAGGCTACATAAGACTGTCATGACATCTCTATTAATGCTAACGGTGATCACTTGTGTGTGACAGTCATGTGCTTATGTTAATTTTATGATTGAAATGTAGAGGTGGAGTCTAGCCTGTTAATCTGGAGATAGCCGTTGACTAGCCAATGAGGCCTCTATGTGGGCATGGCTTTCTCCTGAGACTTCTGGGAAATCTCGCAATATTTCCCTCATGAAGAGGAGAAGCTATCTCCCTGGTTATTGGGAGTTAGTCTGAGAGACGATGAGTGATTGACAAGACAAGATGGCAGCGTCCGAGAAGCTGGAGGAGCCAGCGGAGAGACTGTACGGCTTTACCCTGCGGGGGACAGACCTCTGAAGCTGGGGAGGCCACATGGAGACCTCTGCCAGCGATGAGTTGCTTCTGCTGTTGGTGGACCCTGAGGCCTGGAAGCGAGGAACCATGGGGAGACCCCTGCCAGCGCCGGGATTCTGCACCCACTGACCTATGACTTTGTGAGTCAGAAGGAGACTTTATAGACTGATTTCAGGCATATGGTTTAATATCGGACTTATGACTTTGAACTGGACTGGGTTGGGATGATTTCTCAGTGTTCCATTCCTTTTGTATCTAAACCCTTTCCTTATATCCATATGCGTGTCTATGAAATTTGTTCTTCTAGTCTACCCAGACTAACACAACCTGCAAAGGTTTTGTTTCTCAGTTTTCTCCACTATAAGACCCTTTCCCTTTTATTCTGTGCTCTTCACAGGAAGATGCTGCATACTTAGAGTGGAGAAGTGCTCGAAGTGTCTAACCAATTCTTGCTCCGTAGTTCTTCTTCTCCATTTTTAAGTTCAATGATTTACCTACATAAGTATAAATTAATGTATATTTATTTTGCATCTGTAGTTATTATCTCTGCTATATTACTTCTTTGTCCAATTATTACAGTTTTGAATGTTGGGACCTGTCTTAGTTGGCATTTTGGTCTCTCGACGTAAACCATCATTGCTTTGTTCTATTTCCTTTCAGGCACATTAAGAACCACCTTGTAATTCCCCGTTTCCAGTCTGATAATCAGTTCTTTTCTTGAGGAATATTATTATAAATCAAGCGAGAATGGTATTAGTTATCAAGAACTCAGTGCGAAGTCTGGTCAGGCTACTGGGGTGTCATTACTTCTAGATCCTCTCAACTGAGAGAGGGAAAATATGTGTTGAAGTACATTGAACTTTTTGCACAAAGCCTCTTGTTTGGAGTTGATCCCAACTCACACCGCCCTTATAGGACAGAAGAAAACTGCTATACTTGGGTGGCAAGGCTAAGATCTTTATGAAGTCAGATTATAACACCTTGTTTGAAACTTGACCCTTTGGTTTAAGTGATGAGCACCTCCAGCGCTCCAGTGGGCAGTTTTATACATTACACCACACAAATTTTACACATGAAACATTTACCTGCATCCCACTGACACATAACAAAAAAAATCCAACATTTATGACCTGGCTTCCTACAATGTTGAAATAGCATTGAATAGCATCTATTCAATTAGTGGTTTGTGAACTGTTAGTACAAAATATCACAAGAAAAACAAAAGCAAAAAAAAGAAAACCTTAGCTAGAATACAATGCTATAGCTCTTTTGATCTTAAGACGACTTCACTCATTTCCAGAGATATTTCTATCAGAGCCTTTGGCACCTCCTGGCCTCAATGAAGTTATTCTATGCATTTGTAATGGTTTTTGATTCTCTGGCTACATTTCACAATCCATCATTATTTGTGTCCTGAATTTTTGTTTCTTTACAAATACATAGTGTCATTTTTCTCTGTTACCATGCTATATAAAATAATCTCATTACCCTAGCAATCTCCTATGCTTCACCTATTTAACCAGTGTCTCAAGTGCTTAAACCCTTGGCAACCAATCACCAATCTGTCTTCATAGTTTTATCTCTTCCACAATGTCATATACATAGAATCACACAATATGTGACCTTTTCAGATTGCCTTATTTTGCTGAGCAATATGCATTTTTAAATCAAATGCATCTTCCCATAGCTCCATGACTTACTCATTTTTAATCTCTGGATACTATTGCATTGTATTTACACATCAGTTATGTTCCCATTCACCTATTGAAAATTTTCTTAGATACTTCCAGTTTTGATGATACTGAATAAGGATGCAATAAACATTCATATGTGGGCTTTTAGTATGCCCATAAATTTTCAAATCTGTTTGGTAAATAACTGAGTATGACTGATATATCTTACATTATGACTGTGATTAGCTTTATAGGAAACTATTCTTCAAACTATTCTTCAAAGCTGTGCTATTTTGTATTCTCACCAGCAATAAATGAGTGTACCCTTTGTTCTGTATTTTTATCAATAAATGTATTGTCAGATTGGGTGGGGGTGTCAGTTACTAAAATTGGTGTCACTATATCACATATACAAGTACAATCTTGCTAAAGTTAATATATAAATAGCTGCAGCAATACATTCACCAAAAACTGCAAGCATGTCAAACTGGATTCAGAGACATTGAATGAAGGTTATCCCTGCTGATGTTAGATTTTGACTGAAAGCAAGAGATACCAGAAAGAAGTTTGCACTTGTTGTATTGACTATGCAATTCAGTTTCAAGGATCATAACCTTTTTAAGGTGACCAGATATCTGTTTTTTTAACAATTTAACATCCTGTGACATTTTAAAATTAAAATAAATATATTACAATACTATTTTTGCATCTATGAAATTTTTCGTTGCTCCATATAGACCATTTTAAATCAAGAACCCCCTGCCATCCCCAGTCAATGATGTCCCACTTAAAATCTTGTCACTTTCCTATGTGTGTGTATGTGTAATTAATTTTTCTCACACTAGCAAACCAGAAAGCAGCAGCTTATGCCTGACAATAGAAGCTTTGCTCTAAGGATCATCTGGGACCTGAGTTAATGGATTAATGCTGCAAATTTTAACACAAGATTCCCATTCTTTGGACCATTTTTGGTGCTACAGCTCTCTGAATCATGATCAATGGAATGCTTCTTTCAATTTTTCTTGATCCATCGGACACACACAACATTTGCTTCTTTCTTTCTGGTTGTACTGAGGTCCCCTGAATTCTGAAGGCTTATTTCATCTCTTTTATGACTCAAAAGACATTGACTCAGGATACAACCTAATCCTGTAGATTGCATCCTGCCTCGTTAACATCCAAGAATTTATTAATTATAGTAAATAGCATAATTGCATCAAATCATAAAATAAAAGGTAGTTACAGGATACTGAGAAGAGAGTCATAGTCTAGCCAAGTTGACCCATATGGGGAGGGGGTGTTAATAATCCAATCCAAAACACCCTGAGGGGCAAAATGATCTTGTTGTGGTTCTTACACGAGTGGTGAAAAAGTGCTCACTTAGCAAAATTCACAACCAAATAATAGTTTACTTATGATGAATTTTTGTGGCTGTGAATTCTGTGAGGGATTTAACCACCAGCTCAGCATTCAGCATTTCAGACCATAATACTACATTCAAACCAATTAGCTTCTCCCACACTGTATTTATCCCATCCCCCCCACTCCCACCCCTACCTCCCACCTAATTCTTTCTCTTACAGATCTCAGTCCTCCATTTATCAAAGTCAATACCGGTCACCTTTCTAGGCATTGATATATCTTTCCCCTCTTCTCCTAGGAAACCTTCAAACTTTTGGGTATCCCAGTCTTTTTCTTGTTGTTGACCCTTGTAGCAGCAGTCTCACACAATATGTCTCCTTTTGGAAAGGACCAACTTCACTCATCCTAAGGACTTCTAGGTTCACCCCTTTGTGAGGTGATTCATGGTCTTATCTTTTGTAGCAATGCATGGTATTCTATTTTGTGTATTTTTATGTACTTTTTTTTAACCTTTGCATTTCTGAGCTGTCTCTAACCTCTTGCTATTATGAACACTAATGTAATGAATATGGGGCTTCATGTGCATCTTTGTGTTATGACCCTTACTTTTTTTAAAGAGTTACATATCCAGCAGAGGCATTGAACTCATAGAAGTTTTAGTATGAGTTGTTTGAGGGCATACCATATCATGTTTCACAATAGTTGTACATATTTATAAAGAGCCATCTGCAGAGTATGAGTTCCAGTCTTAACATTCTCTCAAGCAATTTTCCTTTTCCATTTTTTTAACTCTCATGGTTGGGGGTAGGTCATAACTGATCCTTGTTTTGATTTGCATTTCCCAGAAGATTAAAGATTGTGAACGCTTTTCATATGTTATTCACTGATGAATATGAATTGTGATAATGGCATTCTTTCCTAATCTTTGTTGAGGAAGATGTTGACCACTAGTGTTTTATATATGACCTTTATTCAAAAGGGGAATTTCCCTTTTATTTCTATTTTATTACATTTTTTCCCCATCAGGAATAGAAGTTGGATATTGTCAAATGCTTTTCCTGCTTCTATTGATATGATCATGTAATTCCTATTTTTATTTACATAGTGGATTGCATTATTTTTTTAATTTTCAATCATCCTTGTGTATCTTTTATGAATTCTACTTAATCATAGTATCTTATTTTAAAATATATTTTTTATTCTATTAACCAAGATTTTCTTGATACTTATTGCATCTGTGTTCAAAAAGGATATTGCTCTGTTGTTTCTATTTGTATGTCTTTTGAAGATTGGATATAAGATATCATAAAATGAGTTCAAACATTTTCTTCCCTTTTTAAACACTGGAATAATCTGTGTAGAATTAGTGCAAATTACCTCAATACTTTGTAGAATTCCCTAATGAAACCATCTGGTTTGGGATAATTTTCAATTGGAAGATTTTTAAGGACTTGAGTTATTTCTTCTATTATTTAAATATATCTGTTGAAGATTTCTATGTCAGATTTTTAGAAATTTAGCTAGCTGGTGTGTTTCTCAAAATTTACCCATTTCATCTAGTTTGCTTTATTGTTTCTTTTTTAAATTGCTCTTTCAGAGCAATGTGCTATTTTCTATTTATTTATTTGATTCTGTTGTTATATCACACTTTCACCTTTAGTTCTTGATATATGCATCTTTCTTTCTTTTTTGGTTGTTTGTCAGTGGGTTTCCAATTTTATTAATCTTTTCAAATGATAAATTCTTGTCTTTAACTTTTTCCAATTATTTTTCTGCTTTCTGATTCATTTAATTATGCTCTAATTTTTATGATTTTTTTATCCTGAAGATTGAAAGTTTATTTTGCTTTTCTGGTTCTATTTGTTGAAGATGCTAGGCTAAAGAATTGAATTTTACTTTCTTCTCTTTTTCCCCCACACATATTGAATAATACAAATAGTATTCTGTTAACTGCTTTTGATATGAGACAGAGGTTTGGTATGTTGTGTTTTCATTTGAGGTGTTTTGGGCAATTTTTCTATCACATCCTTTATTTCATCTATTAACCAACAATTTTTAAGTTGTGTATTATTCAGATTATATTCAATTTATTTTTTACCCTTGTTCTTCTACTGTTGATATCAATTTATGTTGTGTTATGGTTTGAAAAATGAAGTGTAGAATCACAATATTTTAAATTTTGTTACATTTTTCTTTGTGACTTAATATATGGTCATAAAGGAAGAGCATGCCCAGTATATTTTAAACTGAAAAAAAAAACTAAAATTAAAAACAACCTCAAGTTACAATATTAAAAATTCTAAGGGGAAAATATTGGCCAATGTAGGAAGCATCAAAAGAAGGTGGAAAGAACACATAGAATCACTGTACTTAAGGGAACTCTTCCAAATTTAAACATGTCAAGAGGTAGAATATTGTTATGAACCAATCATACTAAAGAAGAAGTGCATGCTGTATTCAAAACAAAAACAATGCTCCAGGAATTGATGGAATATCAATTCAAATGTTTTAGTGGGTCCATGAAACACTAGCAGTGGTCATTTATTTAGACCAAGAATTTGGAAGACAGCTACTTGGTCAATCAATTGGAAGAGTTTCATATTTGTACCCATTACAAGAGAGGTTACACAATAGAATGTTTAAATTCTACAATATCATTGATATCACATACAAGTAAAATTTTGCTAAAGATCATCCAAAAACAGTTGCAACAGTACATGATAGGAAGCTCCCAGAGATTCAGGCCAGATTCCGAAAAGGATGTGAAATAAGGGATATCATTTCTAAATCAGATGCATTTTACTTTGAGGACTAACATTACTCAATTGAGTGGCCAGAGGTACCCTATTTCACAAGCCATCCTCCCACATAAAATCACTCAGCTTAACTTGTTCCATGGGTTGGGAAGTCTATCACTCAGTCTTCTGGTTCTGGTGCTGCTACTCTAATGGTGTAGCTATCTTCTGGGACCAAGGAGTCACAGCACGGGGATCTGAGGTCCATCAGACCTGCTCCACTCCGGGCTCTTGCTGGCAATGAGATCCCTCCTCCTGCTTCTCAAAGGGATAATTTTTCGCACAGCGGGATGCCTCTCCAGGGAATCCTGGCAACCATGGCTCACAGGTGAATCCTATCGCTATCTTCTCCCACCTTCTTGCCAGATTCATATAGGTTAAAGTCATTTGGTGGGAGTTAGAGACTTTGGTTAGAACCAATAAAAATAACTCACTTCCTCTGCAGCTCAATTATGTAATTATCACTTCAATATTGGAAGTGTTTGATATATATATATATATATATATCATTTATTGAATGTGTATATTTTACTTTGGTTTGTATTCTTATTCTATTATTCCTTTAACAATTATTTAGTGTCCTTTCTTGCTCTCCTGAATTTTTTTTTGCCTTTTAGGTCTATTTCATTGAAGAGTGATATTGCCACTCCTCGTGCCACTCCTCGTGTCTGTTTGTTTGTCTTCTTCTTGCCCGCGTGGATTCTGGTGAAATATGTGAGCCTCTTCTTTCTTATTGGGTTTCTTTTCTAGATGACTGTTCTTTTGTATGTAGTGGCTCTCAGGATTGTCTGCTTTTGCTTGATGTTGGAGAGTTTCATGACAATGACATGTCATGATAATTTTCTATAAGTCTATCATTTTGGAAGTTCTCTAAACTTGAATTATTATTATCTCTTTTTTATGCCTTTTGGAAAGGTCCCCAAACTCACAATATCTTGTACTACTATCTCTATTGATATTTTTGTTCCTTCTTGATCTAGAATCCCAATAAGAAGTAAGATGCCCCTTGGTCTCACACTTTCTTCAAATTCCTTCAAATTCCCTGGCTCATTTTGTTGATGGTTTCTGTCAGCACGTGTATTCTAGGAACTTATCCTTAACCTCTATAATTTGGCTTTCCCTTTCTTTGATTGTATTACTCAATTACTTTACCAGGTGGTCTAATCTGTTATCTTACTATCTATTTTCTGAAATTATATTTGGTTTAGGATTTCCCATTTCTTTACTTTTTCTGTTGTTCTTCCAACATTTCCTCGATCCATTGAAAGTTCCTGAACATCATTCCACTGAATTCTATTTCTGGTAGTTCCAGAGATTTTTCTTTAAAATGTTTCTTTGTATCTGAGTGTTGTATATTTGCCTATGCCTGTTGTGTGTGTGTGTGTGTGTGTAGTTGATTTTCATTTTTGTAGTATTGTGGTACTGCTACTGGGGTGAGATTAGTTGGCTTTGTCTTACTTGAGAGTGAGTTTGGTCAGTGGTTTCCCAGCTGCATAATGAGACAGCCAAGGGCTTTATTGATGGGCATGAAGACAGCATTGGACTTCCTTTTCAGGATTCGAGGTACCACTTGATGCTCTTGTCCTGGCTGTTGGAGAGTTAACCACTCACCTTGTGATGAACTAGATGTCATTATGAGTATATTTTCAAATCCTTATTTGCCATCTATAATTCTTCTTTAGTAAAGTTCCAAAATTCAATTTTTTTTACTATACTCTTATAAGGCCTTGTTTTGTATAATTTGGATATATGTCTTTTATCAGGTGCACTTGCCTTTTATTGCTTCTGCACAAATTGCTTAAAATTACAAAATTTACTATAATTTTATAATTCTGTGGACCTGAAGTCTGATAAGCGTCCGTGAGTCTTAGATCAAGATATTAACCGATCTTCAGTTATTTCTACATGCTCTCTAGGAGAGCTAATTTACTTATCTTTTCTAACTTCTAGAAATATCCAGTTTCTTGACTCATATTGCCCTTTCCTCATCTTTTAAGTTGGTAACACATTTTACTTGACAAATTTTCAATTACAAGGTGAAATAGTCTCACTTTGAATCCTGAAAGTCTTTGAATTTTCCTCAATCAATAGAATACAATGGACACAACACTGTGCCAGTTTCCGAGCCAGGGTCTTCAGAATGTGGTTCTTTCCATTTCTTCTCTCTTCAAATACTGTGATTGATAGACCTGACTTATCATATGAGTTCAATAAGTCTGAGTTACTCAAATTTCTAATAACAAAATGTAATAATAATATTTTTGATAAGACCTCAGATTTATTTGAGTAGTCTATTTTCCTATGACAGTGATATTTGAATTTTTCTATTTATTACATATAATATACTTTCCATTTGCAAAAATTGTGTTTTCAACCTTCATGTGTAGAGACATCTAAATAGAGAATGTATATGAATAATCAATAGGAATTGATGAATCTTATGCTGGCCTGAATGAGGACAAGACATGAAAGCTAGCACAAACATGTGAAGACTGAAGGTGAAGTGAAAGTGAAGTGAAAGTGAAGACTGAAAGCTAGCACAAACATGTACGCATATGTGACTGGAATAATGGCAGTGGCATTAGCATAATTAAATAAATTTGAAGTTAGATTTGTTTCAGCAGTAGAGATTCAAAGATGGGTGATTAAAAGGTACCTAAAAGGACAAGTTTGGTGTTCACATAAAGTTACATTGAAATGAAAATGACAATGGTTAAGTGAAAATGTGACAGACTTTTAGCATTATTTATATCAGGTTTATTTACTGATGAACAAAAACCAAAATCACTGCTTTAGAGTTAGGTCTGACCAACAGAGTCCTATAGGAAAGATTAGAACTCACTGCATGGGTTTTTCATGTTTTCCAGACATGAATATAGACATATCTGGAAGCAGAAAGCCTCATCTTCCTACTGCAGAGTAGATGGTGTATTCCAATAGCTGACCTTGTGATGAACAACAGCTCATGTGTGTTACTCTGTGCCATCAGAGATCTTTATTGATGGAGTCCTGAAATTATACACAGTCTCTAAGGGACAGCATGGATTGAAAAGGGGAGGGTCAAAAAATCTAACTTTATTTTTGTTTATTGGCCAAGCAAGTATAATCAGATAAGGAGAGGAAGCACAAAGGTTATAACAAATGTTGAATTTATTGCTAAAATACATGCACTTGCAAGAAGATAGTGCAATAAATGGGACAGAAAATATGCTTATAAGCCTGGGGGAATTCTCTGAAATAGAAATATATTTTTGGAGTAAGGAAAATTGGTCTGATCCTCTGCTCCTGCCATTGGATAGTAGCATGCTTTTTTAATGTTGAAAACTCTGTTTACCTTTCTAGAGTTTATTTTAAGAAGCTTTGTTATACTTGATTTTTCCTTCCTCCATCTCACTTCTCTTAAATCAAGAAGTATTAATATCTGGAGAAGAGTATCATGTTTGGTAAGAAGAAGGTGATGATCCCCAATGAGATGGATTGACAGAGTGACTGCAGCAATCAGTCCAAACATAGCAATGTTTGTGAGAATGACAGGACATGGAGCAGTATCCTATTGTGTTATATGTAGTGCCAGATTCAAAAGCACATAATGAAAACAACATACAGTTGTATTATCTAATTTTTTCTTATTCATTAAAGAATATTTGTGCCCCATTAAGATGACATTTGACAGGATGTTATATGTAAATGACTATATTGTGTATCTTCCTTTAATACAAATATAGGAACCATGTTATGATTTTACCATGTTCTTTTTTAACATAACCCTGGCAATATTTTGCAGAATGAATAATTCCTTTTGCCAGTATCTTGGATCGAGGAATGCATGCAGCATAGTCCTTGAAGACTTGGTCATGGACACAGGAGATGAGTGAGAAACAAACTTTTATGTTACTGCCATTGAAAATTGTGTACTGTTGTAACAACTGAAAATACCTGATACAATTCCCAGCATAAGAGTCAGACTTGTTCTCTTAATCATTCGCTGAGGAGTCCTAGTGACTTAGTGCTTACATCTGGGCTGCAACCCTCAGTCAAGGCCAGAATTTCATAACCACCAGAAAGTCTCAGGGGAAGACAGGTTTTCTACTCTTGTAAAAACTTAGTCTTGTAAGGTATAGTAACTGGGAAAGTTCTATACTGTCTTACAAGGTCACCATGCTTTGAAATTGACTAGATGAGTTTGAGGTTCTTTTTCTGTGGGGGGGGGGGGGTGGTGGTTGGGAAGTGGTTAGTGGAGGAGCACAGGTGTCAGGCTGTTAACTACAAGGTCTACAGATTGAAACCTCCAGCCACTCTTCAAGAGAAAGGCCAGGCTTTCTACTCCCATATCAGTGGGATGCTTTGGGCTGCGATTGGCATGGTCGGCACTTTGAAACTACCAGGGAGAAACCACTAGCTCCGAGGGAGAAAGACTGGGCTTTCCACTTGCGTAAACCATCACTGTCTCAGAAACTCACAAGTCCCCATTGTCTAGGTGGCAATGAGGTTGATTTTGTGTTCAAGAATTACAGTCTTGGAAACCCAAGGGGATGGTTCTAGCCTGCACCATAGGTTCATTATGAATGGGAATGAACTTGGTGGTAGTGAGTTTTGGATTGTTTGCTTGTTTGTTGGAATAGTTGGCCACAAGTACAGATGGAGGCCAAGGGTCTTGGATTTTTGGGTAATTGTCTACTCAGAAGGTGCCATTGTGGTATAGTAATAGTTACAAATGGGGATGCTAACTACAAGGTCAGCAATTAGAATCTACCAACTGCTCTGCAGGAGAAAGATAAGGCTTTTGACCTAGTAAAAATCTCTAGTCTCGGAAACCCACAGGGGTTGTACTCAATGGCAGAGAGTCATCTACTTCGTATCTTAACTGTGGGTTGTGTGTTTGCTACTGACATTTTATATTAACAATTATCTCTTTTGCAGAACATTATGATATGTTATTATATTCAATCCTAAATATTGTGTAACAATCATCTCCTAACACCACAAAATTAAAAACCAAAAAGGAGGACAAACAAAAATACCTGCGATGAATATTAATTTCCTTGCTTGAGAACTAGTAGGCCACGTGACAGCTACAAATTGCAAATTGAGAATGCATCGTGGTGTCTCATTGAAACATATGTCCCTAGAAAGCAGGGGAATAGGGTGGATTCTCTGTTTTTTTATTCATCATTTCCTGTCCTAACCAAAGGCAGTGTCATGTGAGCAATTTCATTATAAAAACAACAACAAACCCTGCATGAAAACATTTTTTAATTCTAATATATCTCAAAAGTAAGTCCCATTTCTCTCATCTAAAACCCACAGGAAATTTATATAAGAAAGCAGAATTTCCTGAAATTCAGGATAAGTAATAAGTTAGTCATATTATTAGTTATAACTAATAAGTTAGTCATATTGTGCTCAGTGTATAAGTATCTTATGTCTTGGGAGTATTATCAGGTAAAATTCATTTATTTTTCTTGTTTAATCTAGTTAAAAAAGAAAAACAAAAGACAAGGTATTGCAGGTGCTTAGTGAACCTACACCAATAGAAACATCTTTCTTTGGAATTCCTTTTCTGCTCAGTCCAGATATGAATGGTAACCCTCAGTAGCTAGCAAATCTTTCTGGGCCCTTTCTGTAACATTACAGAGAGAATAGGTAAGCAGCAAAGCACAAAATGAGTGTCTAAAGTGCATCTTTTCCTCTGCAGTTCTCATAGCAGAGTCTGTGTGTTGTTGCAAGTAGATTTTCCTTCGTCTCTGCTAATTGGATCATGGATGGTAAAAAGTGCCAGGTTGATGTAAAGTATTGCAGTTCAAAGAGGAAAAAATGAATCATCTGTAGTGAGAGGGACTTGGCAAGAAGACAAGCTTGGATATCACTTCTCAAATATTGAGTAACGAGAGGTGTCAGACTTCTGATGTTTAGGTATAGCATGTCATCAGGTTTTTCTTATTTTGGTTGTTGAATTTCTATCAAAAATTTGGGATGGACAAGGAAAACCACAGTCAGATGAAGTAAGATCAAAAGAGTAGAGGGGTATAAATATATATATATATATATATATATATGTTCACCATTTCTTACTTTCCCATGTTGAGCATTCATTATTCCAGAAAGTTTCTTGTATAATATTCAAGAGGCTTGGAAATGACTCAGAATTCTCACTTTGTTAGTCATGCCAGCCTGCTAGCCCTGTCATTTATCTTGGGAAATTTTCCAATTGATCCACACACTCATTTGTTATTTGTCCAATTTGGATTGTGATTTCCTGAATAAGAAGATTTCACTCTTTATCAGTAAAACAATGACAGTCCCTAATAGGTGTAACTTCACTGATGTAAGTTTTGTCTTTCCAATAAAAGTTCTTAAAATCACTTAGGGCAAGATTTCTCTTCATTTTTCTTTCATATCCCTCTCATTATTCAGCACAGCGAGAGATCAGTTGCTGACTAAAATGACAGAGGGCACACGGAGTCATTTCAAAGCACTTAGTTCCCATACCCCTATAATCAACAATATCAAAAGAGGATTTACTTCCCTTGGATGAAGCAAGTGCATCAAGGCTGATTGATTTAAGTTATCAACATTCACTTCATTTCTGAACTGTATTGAGCCCTCATCAAAAATATATTCAGAGAAAACTTGATGTGTCTTAGCTTTCCAAAGTTTAAGTCATGATAAAAATGTTAGATATTTCATGAACCTAAAGCATGATTTGAGAATAGTCACTGGTTCTTTACATAATATCTAGATTTCTTTATCCTATCCTCTGACCCATACAGATTACATTTGTGATTCTTATGTCCTTGGAAAAAGAAGACAGAATGTAGCTTACTAGGATTAGTTCTATATTCTCACAATGACCTGCCCTTTTGTGTGTTTTATGGGCATTTTTCTGCTTTAAAGAGGGTCTGATTAACTGTACTTCAGGAAGCTCTCTTTCAAAGATATGATTGTTGTTTTTAAAACAATGTTCATTTTCAAATAGAGACCTCTTCTGCCAGGTGCTTAGGGCCTGTTGAAGCTTAACGAAGGCTCCATGTGTGCTATGTTAACTGATTCTTTGGGGAAAGGTGAAATATTTTCAAAATGTGACAGTATTTATTAAGTTATCTATTAATCACTTATATCCGTTTTTACACTGCCAGGTGTGGCACACAAAGATTTGTATTCATAAACTAAATATTCCTAGTTTTTAATGTCTGGAACCCAGATAAATTCATTATATAACAAGAAGATAATGGACAAGAGTGCAAAATTTGGCTTTTGAGAATAAAAATCTGCATTTTTATCTTTATGGTTCTAATAATAATGCCTACCTTGAAAAATTATTATGGGATTAAATGAACTATTATATAAAAGTTACATGGCATTCAAGAAGTGTCAACTATCTTCTTCTTCATCTATTTTTCTCAATCTTAGTACCATCATTTTCCTCAGAAAATTCAAAGTGACGATTGTAATAAATAATGTGAACTTTGTATGACTATCTACAAAACCCTGTCTTTTGATTTTTAAAAAAAGAAAAAGGATAAAGAATAATGAAGTATGAGTATACTCCTATTCTTTAGTATGACCATTGTAACAAATGACAACAAACAAAATAGCTCAAAACAATAGATTTACTTTGGACACAAGATGGAATCCTGGAGAAATATTCCACCTAATTCCTCTATAACAGAAATGCAAAAATACAAGTGAAGCACATACAGGTGATATTCCTGAACATCCAGGCATAAGGAACTGGATTTAACAGATTGAAAAGGGAGAGAAAACAAAGTCGGTAATGCAGAAGAAAGGCAGTGTGGAGCCCCAGGATCCATCTAGCCTTCGGAGATGTGAAAGGCAACCCCAATTGGTGAGGAAAATCCAATTCATGGCATTCCTATTGGGGCAGAGGTGCAAAAACTCAAAACCAAACCAAAACCAAAAAGATAGCATTGTTGAGGATTTGCTAGCATGTCTTCCTTAATATACAGAAAGAAGAAAAATGTGTCCCCCTTTTGACCCATTTTTAATTTGTTCTGGTTTTTAATATTTTGATGCTTTCTTTTCCATTGAGGTTTTTCACTGTTTGATTTAGATAACAATTATTATGGATTAACCAAAGCTGTATAGTAATGAGCACATGTTAAGAAAATCAAATTGTACTTGTGAGTCACTTGTCAATGGGGATTACTGGTAAGTGGCTTATCTGAAATTCAGCCTCAGTTCTCCAGGTGGCTCAAGTAGTCATTCAGGTACACTTGTTTTCTTCAACTGCAATTTTACACCCTGGAATTTTTCTGCATAATTATCTGTTAATAAGACCAAATAAGGAATCTTCCATCTTGGTGCCAAAGAATCCTTCATTTGATGTTATTACCAATATACTTAATCACCAGGCTCTGGAACACAGAACTTTTATAATTAGGAGAAAGAGCATGAGCGCTTGATTAATTCATCATTTGCTTTAGCTTATTGTATTAACCTTTGGCAATATTCATCTGGGCTACCAAAAATAACACATTAGGTCTGGAACTATAACATTGTAAGGAAGAGGCATTTTAACTCCAGTAATAATTTCAAAAGGAGTTTACTTGCGAGTTCCAAAAGGAGAAAACTATAAATTCATTAGCACAAATAAGTTAACATCTGTGTCCACATTAGCTTTAAAGAGGTCATAATTTAGCCTTTTGGACCATTATCATTCCAGTTATTCTTTTGATCACTATATAAGATTGTGAAAGATATAAACAATGAAAACTATGCATAATGGAAAGAACATTATACACTGCTTCTAGAATTTTGCTACTAAAATGGAAACTTCTATCATTACACAGATTATTAGGTGCTCTCCATTCATGGAAAATATTTTCTAATAGCTTTAGTTAACAGCCAAGGTGACAATGACATTCTGACTTTGAAATACAGTTACCCAATTAGAATATCTTTGTGTCATTATTAATATATATATATATTGTTCTGGGCCAAGGTATAAAATTAATTTGTATAAAATCTATGTGTCATTTCATCATAGGTCCTATGGGAAGGGGGTTTTGCCCTTGAAGAGTTGAATAATTTTTCCCTGGGTTACGTCTTAACAACACTGTCCCCTCTTACCACTTCATTCACCAAAACTCAAAGAACTAATTGCCTAGAATCAATTCCTATGGATAGCAGCACTGTCCGACAAAGTAGACCTGCCTCCGGGGATTTCTGAGACTATAGACATTTATAAGAGTAGAAAAATATCATTTTTTTGAGGGAGCAGTGGTGGTTTCAAATTGCCAACCTTTCAGTCTGTAGCTCAATGTGTTACTATGTGACAGGTTTTGAAAACTGACATCATTAACATTTTGTTGCTTTTGCAAGCTCTTATCCTTCCCAAATGATCCTATTGGAAATCACTATAGACTATAGGCAAAGGTAATTCCAATGTGAGGACCAGCATTAGATCAGGTCCAATTCAAAGATCTATGATCAGATTCAGACACATCATGCCTTTTCCCCAAACTGCTGCACAAAGAAGCTCATGGTTTTTGGTGCACAGGTAGCTAGCCTGTGCTACCTATCCTTTTCCGTGTGCACAGGATCTGCTATTACTGTCAGTGGTAGACTTGATTCCCATTTCAAGAATATCTTGCTGCTCTTTACCCTCATACTGGTTCATGGAGGCTGGTAATTTTATGGTTCTGCCCTTTCAGTCACTGAAGAAGTCTATCACATTGTCTTTGTTATCATGGAAGTAATGGGCTACACTAGGAAGTCTGTCCAAAAGTGTACATTCAGAAACTCACTGTATTCTCTATCCTCCAGTGAAAGTAAGCAAGCTTGCAGCAAAAGCAATTGGGCTCTCTTAGGAATACAAGTTCTATTTTGAGGCCTTTGCATAATTCAGTCTCCTCCCCAAAATAGAATTCTTATGTCTGGATGAATTGAAGATGATGGGGACCTTATAGCTTGCAATATTCTTAATTCTTGTTTATGAATGGTCACTGGCCTAAGAGCTTCTGTATTTAATATGCTTATGGGATGTTCAGCTACATTTGGGTAACATTCTGGGACTTTTCTATTAGCGTCTCTTTTAGCTGCAACAACTATTAATTTACTTCCAGTAATTTCTTCATTTGGGGGATGCTGTGTAGACTAGGGTGCTTATGTTCTAACCACGGATATTTCTGAAGGCATTAATAAAGCAGTTGGAGATTATCCTAATGTTCGAAATAATCACTTTCTCCACAATACCAAATACCCATGGAGTACTCCAAATTTAAAATGAGTACCCATAAATACAATCACAGAACTGCTGCGTGCAACTCAGAAGAGACATCCATTTTGAACTTTATTCCATTGACTAACTTTTTAATGAAGCTTTATTTTCCCCATGTATGATATTCTTGATGACATTCCACAGCTCATGAAGTCTTCTATCATTGATGCTCTGCTTGTGAGATGCTCTTGAAAGTGAGCGGGATATACCCTGTCACGATTTGGCTGATGCTTTAATTTTATTCAGCTTCAATTGAACTTACTTATAAGAAACTTATGGTCTGTTCCACAATTGGCCTTTGGTCTCATTTTAGCTGCTGATGATGAGCTTCTTCATTTCTCATCCCACATATGCAGTCATTTGATTTCTGTATATTTAACCTGGAGAAACCTTTGTCTCGTTGAACAAAAGGTTATCTTCAATGGCAAAGTTGTTCACCTTACAAAATTCTATCAAGGAATCTCCAGCTTTTCTCCAGTCTTTCACCAAGGTCATAGTCACTAACAATTGTCCCCTTGCTTTGTTTTGAACATTTGCATTCTAATCGCCAATAATTGTAAGTGCATATTGTTTGCATGTTTGATCAATATCAGACTGAAGATGATGGTGTTCTTCAACCTCTTCATCACTAGGTCTCACCTTGAGGCATAAATTTGAATAACAATCATATTGATTAGATATCTTTGAAGGCAGATAGATATAAACATCATAGGCAATATTTTACTATAATATAGATCTTGAAATTGTTCTTTTTGAGAAAGAATGGAATGTCATGTCTCTTGTGTGTGTCATTCCCAGCATGGTAAACTGTATGCATGCCTGATTAAAAATGGCCGCTATCAGTTCACTTCAGCTTACTAGTGCCTAAGATATTAATCTTCATGGATTCTATGTCATTGTTTGATGACTTCTAATTTTCCTAGATTCATAATTTACATATTTCAAGTTCTAATTATTAGTAGAAAGTGAACAGCCTCCTTAATATTTACTTGGTTTCAAATAAGACCCATCTATGAACAGAGATGATGTAGAGATTGTGCATCCGGTTGTGATCTGCAAGGTCAGCAGGAACCATAGCCACACTGTGGGAGAAATATGAGGCATGCTCTTCCTGTAAGCTATAAATAGCTACATAGGGGAAGTTTTAAGCTGTCCTATATGGTTGGTATGAGTTGATGGTAGTGAGTTTGGGTTGATATTTTGAGATGACTAAAACTAAATCAAAATCCAGAAGACTCACTTGGATGTCTTTCACTGGGGTTTGGTCTTCCTCTGTCAAATCAAAACACTCATATGGTACTTCTTCTTCTACAGCGAAGAGTAGGAGGAGTTAAAGTTATCATGTTACTTACTTAATATTTGAGGGAGCCAATGGCAAAACTTCATAAGAAGTCCATCATCTGATAGATAAACGTAGGGCTCCTGTAAATCTGACCATAACAGAACTGCACAAGGATTCCTGAGGGGCAGCAAATCTAAATCACTTCCCAAAACCTTGTCAGTAGTTCCTTGTATCAACTGGGCGGTTGTTGCTACTTTAGGCATGGAGGATAAGCATGAGGCCTGTGTCAGTCTGGGTAGGCGAGAGGAACAAATTTCATAGACACTCATATAGATATAAGGAAAAGGTTTATATACAAGAGGGACAGGATATTGAGTCAGTCCAGTTCAAAGTCATAAGTCCGATATTAACCCATATGCCCAAAATCAGTCTATAAAGTCTCCTTCCGACTCATGAAGTCACAAGTCAGTGGGTGCAGAATCCCGGCGCTGGCAGGGATCTCCACATGGCTCCTCGCTTTTAGGGCTCAGAGTCCATCAACAGCAGAAGCAACTCATTGCTGGCAGGGGTCTCCATGTGGCCTCTCCAGCTTCAGAGGTCTGTCTCCATCAGGGCAAAGCCATGTGGTCTCTCCGCCAGCTCCTTCAGCTTCTCAACGCCGCCATCTTATTTTATTCACGATTCATCATCTCTGAGACTTAACTCCCAACAATCAGGGAGATAGCTTCTCCTCTTCAGGAAGGAAATATCGTGAGATTTCCCAGAAGTCGCAGGAGAAAGCCATGCCCACATAGAGGCCTCATTGGCTACTCAATGGCTATCTCCAGAGTAATAGGCTAGACTCCACCCCTACATTTCAATCATAAAATTAACATAAGCACATGACTGCCACGAGCCCACAGATCTAACGGAAGACAATACCATCCTGCAGGCCTCTGATTAACTCTGTGCTTCTAAGTTATAACACCACAAGCATCCCCATTTTTCATTTATATACAAAGGAAATCTTGATACATAATTTGGGAACTCTTGGTGTTGTAGAGGTTATATGCTGGCCTACTATCTACTTATATAAATGGTTGCAACCTGAGAAACTCATAAGAGCAGTTCTACCATGTCTTAGAGGAAGCAATGAGTCGGCATTGACTCATTGGAAATGAACTTCTTTGTTTTGTTTTGATTTGAAAGCCGATATTGTTAGAAAGGCTTGTTAGAAAACATGTATGGCTCCTATAACATTTTCAGCAAGAGAAAAAAGATGATCTATTCCTTTCCTCTGTAACTACCTAAAGTCTGGGCTAAGTCTGAAAAATCAGGCGTTCAGTTATGGCAATATTCACAGAGACCAAATAAAAAATAAAACAAAAAAACGAAACTAATTGCCATGAAGTTAATTCTGACTCACAGCAAAACTAGAGGGCGTCATCAAACCGCCACTGTGAGTTTCCAAGATCGTGACTCTCTATGGTTAGTAGTCCAATGTGTCATCACCGTGCCAACAGGGGTCCCTCAATGTCCTCTACATTGAGGTATTTTCATAAAACAGGAAAAGGGTCATGGTAGTATTTCTTTGTCTATCACTATAAAAGGCAATGGAGAGGACTTGATAATTGAAAAAAAAAAAAAAGCTCACTGCCATCAAATTGATTTCAGTTCTAGCAACTCCATCAGCAGGGTAGGACGTCCTCTGTGCATTTCTAGTCTGGGTCTATGTGTGGAGGTGCTCTGGTGGCATCGTAGTCGTGTGTTGGGTTGTGATGAAGTGCAACATCACCAGCAGCTCGGAGGGAGAAAGAGCTGATGTTCTACTACTGTGAGCAGTTGCAGTCTCAGAAACCCACAACGGGTGCAGTGCATGTGCAATGAGTCATCATCAACTCAATAGCAGTGAATTTGTGTTGGTTCGGGCATCTTTATGCAGAGAGAGCGTTACATATTTCTTCCATGGAGTGGCTGTGGGTTTGAAATGCTGATCTTCTCATTAGCAGTCAAGTGTGTAACACACCATACCAACAAACCTTCTTATGTAGGCATAAAGGCATACATGAACTCTTTAAAGAAGAAGAAAAAAAACACCCAATATTTTATGTCCAGCAACACTATACTTTAAATATGATAGTGAAATTGGTGTGTTTCCAAATAAACTAAAGCTACAGGAATTCGTTTAGAACATATAAAGGCTTTATCAGAAATTTAGAAGAAATTTTTATGTAAACTAGCAAAATTAAAGAAAAGACTGAGATCATGACAGGAAACTTCAAGAAAGTGAGACAACCATATTATTGTGCCAATTTTTGGCCGAAAACAGCTTGATTCTCTTGCCCCATACACCTGACTCATCTGAACTCATTTCATGTGACTTTTTTTTTGTTTCCATGAACAAACAGGGAAATGAAAGAACAGTGATTTGAGGACATAATAGAAGTAAACAAAAAAAATGAGGGAGGTGCTCTCAGCCATCCATATGAGTTAGAGTTTGAAGAATATTTCCAACTGCAGATTTCACCAAAATATCATGTAATGGAAATTACTTTGAAAGTGATAAGATTGTTTTGTAAAAATATTTATGGTAAATATATAGCTTTGAAAAAAATTCTGGTTTTAGGGAGGTGCCAATCCTACTTACCTGGCTTTCACCAGTGGGTAGATGTCTTCTAACCAGCAAAGTACGCTTTAGGCCCTTTTCATTCTTCAACTTCAATTATATATTCAAGTCAAAAGCTTACTGATATTGAGTCTATTCCAAAACTAGTGACATTGTAGGAGAGGACAGAACTGTCTCAGGGAGTTCCTAATGCTGTAAATATTTTTGGCAGCATATAGTCTCCTATCTCTCCTTTGAAGCTGCTAAATTTACATTATTACTATGAGTTGTATAATTCTAAGATTTGGGGGTGGCTTACCAGCTTAAGAGCTTGTCTACTCACCAAAAGGGTAGCAGTTTAAGTCAACTAGAGGTGCTTCAGAAGAAAGATCTCATGACATGTTCCAAAACTTAGTCATTTAAAACCCTGTTGAACATAGCTTTACTGTGACACAAGAGGTCACTGTGAATTAAAATCAACTCTCCAGTAATTTTATTTGTAGCATCACTACAACACTGAATCAATTTGATGCCAGTTTCTGCTGATTGTGTACTTAAAATAAAAATGGACAAGTCTTTAGTTGAGATTTTGCCTTCTTATTTTATAGCATCTAGACCAGGGGTGCTCACATTTTTTCAGCATGCGAGCTACTTATAAAATGGTCAAGCCAAAATGATCTACCAACTACAGAAATGCAAAACATATGTATTTATTTATTGCATTTATTCATAAATGCATTGAGAATTCTTTATATGGACAATGTGTGTTTATGTACCTTGCATAAGCATGAGTCCATATTGCACAACATAACTAATTATGTACATTTTTTTGTCATGACCTGAGTTTACTCTGATGACTTGCACTGAATGGAATGGACCAGGCATGCATAGTACTGCTGACAACCAGCTTCAAGCACACTTCCACATGATCATCAGTCAAGGTGGAATAGAACTTGGACTTAATGATCTTTATGTGGGAAAAGACTGACTCACATAAATACGTAGCGCCAAATGATGCAGTCAAGGAGGTGGCACATTTTTTTCATGTTTAGGTACTTTCCCTCTGCAAGCAAGTTCCAAAACTGTTCATACGCTCTAAATTTCAGCTAAATGTTGGCTTGTAGTGTCAAAAACCTACCATTTCTCATGAAAGTGATATGCTTTTGTCTTCTAACTTAGTACAGCTCCCCCACTCATTTTAATATCTTTTTCTATGTTTAGGAGAAAAAAAATCAAGGTCTAAAACTCGGCAATAACTTAGCTTGCCCATTTTACTGCACTTAGCACAGTTGTTTATGAATTCATTTGAAACTCAATATTTCATTTGATTGGCTGTGCTGTATATCAGTTAACATTGATGATAGGCCTATGTTTATTTTTTTAATACCACGTGATCTATCCACACTACATTTGCAAACAACTAGAAGGTCACAATCAATGTTTCGAGCAACCTTTGTCTAAATCTTGGTGGTGGTGTGGTTATGCTTTGGGCTGCTAACCACAAGGTCAGTAGGTCAATAACACCAACTACTCCTCAGGAGAAAAATGAGAACTTCTACTCCTGTAAATACTTAAAGTCACAGAGACCCACAAGGACAGTCCTACATGGTCATTCTGAGTCAGAATTTACTTGACGGTAGTGAGTTTTTTTGTTTGCTTCAGCAAACTTTCTATGATTGTGCCCAAGTATAGAAAAGGAAAATAAGCAGATGTAAGAAAAAGTGGAAAGAATTAGAATAAGAGCGAGAAAGAATTAACTAATGGTCAAACTCTACTTCCTATATATTTGGACTTTTTAGCCAGTTTTCTAGACGTTGTTATTTTGACGCTCTCAGAATTGATTTAAGAAAAATTCTTACACTAATATCAATAACTTATTAACAGAATATATATCAAAATTTGTTTAATCAAAGAATGTTATCACTGAGATTATTATCCATGCCAAAGATCTGTTGAGTTACACTTACACTTTTAAACATTTCAATCTCAATCCCTCCTTTTGTTAGAAATCTAAAAAAAAGACCAAATAGCTTTGAAAACGGCCAGTCGTTTTATTCATATCATGTAACCCAGAGTTGCCATTAAGACAATTACTGACCTTGAGGAAGTTTTTTGACCAGCATTTTTCATTACTTAGATTCTTTTAAGAATACTCATAGAATGTGCATAGGCTCATTTTGTCAATTATTCTAAAATTATCACCACTATAAAGGATATTCTTCATTCTAAGCAACACCTTACATTAAAACACACCCAGTTTCAGTGTCAGGATTCTTTAATGCTAACATCCTTGTTTGCTTTCTTAACAGACATTTCAAAAATCTCCAAGATCTCATAAAAAATGTTAATTCCTTTCTTAATAGTTATAATAGTACTATGGTTTCAGTGCAATAACAGAATGCTAAACCTCAGAAATCACACTTGCCAAAATTTATAATAATTTTTACTCTACAGGCAAAGGATGAAACTTTCCTCAGGCCAGAGAAAGGGACATTGAGGTGACTGATTGCATAACTTTGGTTTCCCCTGGCAACCTCCAGTCTTCCAAGGTTGTAGCAGATAGTACATTAGGGGCAGTAAAATAGGGTGCCCTCAGTAGCAGGTCCATTGAATGGTGACAGGTGTCAGAAAGAAAAGAGACAAAAGATAGCTTAACTAGAAATGGCTCTCGGCCTACGGCCAGTAAGTATTGGACATACTGCGCTTAGTAACCCAATCATCCCCGAGGGCATCAGTATATTTGAGGCATACAAATGGCCCTTAGTCATCAAGAAAAGATTAACTTATGTCAAGACTATTTTGTTTAGTAGGGAAAGTATGTATGCAATCCACATTATAAAAATTTCCATCAAAATGAGTTATCTTTTTTTGTTATTGAAAATTTCAACTATTAAGCATTAGTTAC